>VSMD01032669.1:0-26075 GCA_008750895.1 Mirza zaza
GCCTGTAATCCTAGCTCTCTGGGAGGCCGAGGTGGGCGGATCGTTTGAGCTCAGGAGTTCGAGACCAGCCTGAGCAAGAGCGAGACCCCATCTCCACTATAAATAGAAAGAAATTAATTGGCCAGCTAATATATATAGAAAAAATTAGCCGGGCATGGTGGCACATGCCTGTGGTCCCAGCTACTTGGGAGGCTGAGGCAGGAGGATTGCTGGAGCCCAGGAGATTGAGGTTGCTGTGAGCTAGGCTGACGCCACGGCACTCACTCTAGCCTGGGCAATGAAGAGAGACTCTGTCTCAAAAAAAAAAAAAAAAAAAAACGTGCACGGGCGTCCTACGCCGCCGTCTGCTGAAAGCCAAGTCCTTGCTGCCCTGCGGCCTCCCTGCTCAGCCCTGGGCAGTCTGGACGTCTCCCACCTTCTAAGTGTCCTGGGACAAAGCTGACCCCCTCAGCGTC
The DNA here is from genome assembly GCA_008750895.1 of Mirza zaza. Taxonomy (NCBI): domain Eukaryota; kingdom Metazoa; phylum Chordata; class Mammalia; order Primates; family Cheirogaleidae; genus Mirza; species Mirza zaza. The sequence goes on from VSMD01032669.1 coordinate 456, forward strand.
TCTCCCTGCAATGCTGCCAAGCCCTGCTGGTGCCTTCTGTTCTTCCTTCCGATCTCAGCTGAAACACAGTTCTTCCAGGAAGCCCTCGCTCCTCGGACTCCCATGTTATGCATTTTTCTTTCTTTCTTTATTTTTTGAGACAGAGTCTCACTCTGTTGCCCGGGCTAGAGTGATGTGGCATCAGCCTCGCTCACAGCAACCTCCAACTCCTGGGGTCAAGTGATCCTTCTGCCTCAGCCTCCCGAGTAGCTGGGACTACAGGCATGCGCCACCATGCCTGGCTAATTTTTTCTATATATTTTTAGTTGGCCAGCTAATATCTTTCAATTTTTAGTAGAGATGGGGGTCTTTCTCTTGCTCAGGCTGGTTTCAAACTCCTGACTTTGAGTGATCCTCCTGCCTCGGCCTCCCAGAGTGCTAGGATTACAGGCATGAGCCCATGCACCTGTCCCCCATCTTTTTTTTTTTTTTGAGACAGAATCTCGCTTTGTTGCCCAGGCTAGAGTGAGTGCCGTGGCGTCAGCCTAGCTCACAGCAACCTCAAACTCCTGGGCTCAAGCGATCCTGCTGCCTCGGCCTCCCAAGTAGCTGGGACTACGGGCATGCACCACCATGCCGGGCTAATTATATATATATATATATGTTAGTTGGCCAATTAATTTCTATTTATAGTAGAGACAGAGTCTCACTCTTGCTCAGGCTGGTTTCGAACTCCTGACCTCAAGCAATCCTCCTGCCTCGGCCTCCCAGAGTGCTAGGATTACAGCGTGAGCCACCGCGCCCGGCCTGTCCCCTATCTCTTTTATAGTACTCAGTCTGTCATTGTCTGTGTCTGCCCAACCGTGAACTTCACAGGGTCTGTTCTGCTCACCACTGAACCCAGTCCTAGCACAGAGCAGGTACTCAAATATTTGTTGAATGAATAATCTATGTTTAGAAAGGTCTGTCTGGCAGCGTGCAGGGGATGGCCTGGAGGCAAGGAGGCTATTGCCCAGGGCCAGGTCAGAGGCAACGGTGGGTGGACCCGCGGTGGGCCTGAGGCAGACACCTGCACACTCCAGAGTCAGAACGCCCTGGGTTTCAGGTCCTGCTGGCTGGAGAGGAAGGGTCAAATGAACACGGGGAACCCCTCACCTGCTTGTGTCAGTGAATGACACTCCACCTTTAGGGGTCTGTACTGACCACTGCCCCTGGACAACCTGAGTGAGGGAGAGAAGATCCCATGGCAGGTCCACATTCCCCATCTGTGCCTCCCACACTGGAAGGCACCTGGCTCTCCTCTCTCCCATGCAAAGTCCAGCAAGGCACAAGGCTTGGCACGTGGCAGGGGTGGGGACGGGGCAAAGCTATCACGTCCTGGGTGAAACATGAGAACCACCAGAAGCTCAGAGCCTCCTCCTTTGTGCACCCTCCCAAGATACAACGTGTATCTTGTCTCCTGCAGGGGCACCCCACCCAGCTCCCAGGCCCACCATGGCCTTTTCTCACTCATGGACAGGGGCCCAACTAGAACCCCATCCCCATCTGGTCAGGCCCGGGCCCTCCAATCCTCGGCTCCGACCCTCCCTGTGCTGAGGGCTTGAACGACACAGCAGAAGAGGCGGCTGGAGCCCCCGCCAGCATCCTTTGGATGAGGCCCCAGTGCTAGGCTGGGCAGCACCTGGACGGTGGCACAGGGCGGGCGATGAGCGTCCCCCCACGGGCAGACACAGGACACTCGCTCGTGCAGCTGACACAAAGCGGCGGCTACATCTCCCGGCCATGCTCCCCACCCAGCCCCACTCACAGAGACAGGGGATGGACGAGATGGGGGGGCGGCCGGGCAGGACAGGCGGGCTCGGTGGAGGGAGCCCCGAGGCAGGACGGCGGTGTCCTCATGGGGTGGTTTATTACGATTCCGTCTCACAAGGCAGGGGGCGGTGGCAGCGGCACATGAAGTCCAAGCCCCTGACAGACGTCTGCCTCGGGCGCATGCAAACAGTGCAACATGGTCAAGCGCAAACACGGGCGACCGAGGCGACACGGGACACGAAACATGGAATGGGGAACGAGGCTGGGTGAGGGGTCCCCCAACCTTCATGGGCAGGACAGGAAAAATAAGATTCGTACTTCTTGTAAAATGCCCATTTGCTGGGTACTTTCTTTCTCCTTATCTTGAAAAATAATAAAAAATAACACACGGAAAAAAATCTCAAAAAAGGAAGGAATAAAACTCTAAGAAGGCGAGCGATGAGAGGCTGGGGAAGCCCGACCTGGTGGGCACTGCCTCCCACTCTCCGGCCCCTCCGGCCCCTCGGTGGGCTCCCCAAGCCCAGTGTGGGGGTCTGTGGGAGAAGGGGCCGGAGGGCGCAGGCCGGGACAGAGGGAGGCCCGCCAGTCCGCTGGGCACAGTCCAGGCTCGGGCCCAGCAGGCAGGGCGCCAGGCCCATGATCCTCCAGGCTCAGTCCTCGTAGGCCGTGACCTGGGCAGAGGCCAGCGGTCACAGGTGCAGCTCGTGGGTTTTGATGCGCTCGAGCTGCTCGCGAAGCTGCAGGAAGGAGGGCCGCGTGGCAGCGTCCAGGTGCCAGCAGTTCTTCATGACCTCGTAGACTGCGGGCGGGCAGCCGTCAGGGGCGTCCATCTTGTAGCCCTTCTCCACCCGAGGGACGACGTCCTTCAAGGGCTGTGGGCAGGGGCGGCGGGACTCAGTGCAGGGCCTGGCCCCAGAGGGGTCCCCTACGCAGGAGGTGGCCTAAAGCTTCCAGTGCTCAGACCCTGCCAGCACTCCCGTGCCCGCAGCCCCAGCCCGGCCCCGCTGCCACACTCACGATTCTTGGGTAAGGCACGCGCCCGAAGGAGTAGATCTCCCAGAGGAGGATTCCGAAACTCCACACATCTGACTTGGTGGAGAATTTCTGTCAGGTGGGTGGGAGCAGCAGCGTCAGAGCCTGGGAACCTAGGGGCGGGGAGTGACCAGGAGCCCTGCCCACCACCGCTCAGGCCCCGGGAGGCCAGCCCCACCTTCTCTCTCAGGGCCTCAGGGGCTGTCCACTTGACCGGCAGTTTGCCTGTGTCCTGGGTGCTGGAAGCCTCCTTGGTGAGGCCGAAGTCGCTGACCTTGGCCACGTTGTCCTCGGAGACCAGCACGTTGCGGGCGGCCAGGTCCCGGTGCACGAAGTTGTTGCCCTCGAGGTATTCCATGGCCTCGCAGACGTCTCTGGGGGCAGGCCCGGCACGTGTCCCCTTGGCCCGGGGCTCTCACGGCAGGGCAGGGAACCCCTCAGACCCCACCCAGCCCGGGGCTGCTTCACTCACAGTGAAAACTTGAGGAGACAGTCTCCGCCCAGCACTGACCGGCCCCGAGACCGCAGATAATCCACCAGGCTCCCCTGGGGGCAGGACAGACCGACCGGCCAGGCCACAGGTCAGACTCGCCCTGCAGCCCGTGAAACAGCGGGCTGGCGGGGGGTGAATGGCCACCCAAGGGAGGGGAGAGGACGGGGAAGGAGCAGGGAGGGTCGGGACATCGCCCCTGCACACTGCCAATGCACACTGGGACCATTTGTGCATTACTGCTTCTCACGCCCACAATCTGAGGTAGACTTTGTCACTGTCTCCATTTCACAGACGTGAAACTGAGGCTGGCAGAGCTGACGTGGCCCATCCAAGGTCGTGATGAATAAATGGTGAATCAGGATAAGAGCGGAGCCCTTGGTGACCTCAAGGCTCAGTTGGGATGGGGACTGTGGGGTCAGGGCCCAGGGGAACAGAGGGGTCTGGGGCAGCTGGAAAGCCTCAGCCCGCGTTCAGCTTGGCACGGGGCCAACCCTGGGCCGGCACCCACCTTGGCCATGTACTCCGTGACGATGTAGAGCCCGCCCTTCTCCTCCACGATCACGCCCAGGAGCTGCACCAGGTTGCTGTGCCGAAGCTGCCTGAGATGTGACGGTGGCGGTCACAGCCTGCCCAGCCTCCTCCTCAGCCTCCTGCCTGGGGCAGCCTCCCACCCACCCCCGTCCCAACTCACGTCATGACCGATGCTTCAGCCAGGAAGGCCTGGGCGGTGGCATCATTCTTAATGCACTTGACGGCGACTTTGTTCCCCCGGTAGTCACCTAGCATCACGTCTGGGGGAGAGAGGTGGGGCTGTTCCCTGGACTCCCCGCTGCCCTTGGCCTCCCGGGCGCCCGGCCCTCCGCTCACCTCCGAACTCTCCCTTCCCTATGGTCTGCAGCAGCTTCAGTTCCTTCATGTTCAGCGCCCAGCCACCTATGGGGGCCAGCGAGAGGTGTGGAGGTCGGGCTGGGGGTCACCACTGGGACGGCAGAGGTGGCTGGACTGTCAGGTGTGTGGGCTTCCTAGGAGGTCTCCAGAGCCTCCAGGATGGGGCAGTGCGGGAGGCCTGGGTAGGAGGAGGGATGTGGGCAAAGGTGTGGGGCGGGGTGCACTCACTGCGGTAGAATTCATCCTGGGCCGCCACGGTGCCCTCCATGACCTTTGGTTTGATGAGGCGAGTACAGAGTCCATCTGCGTCTGAGGTGTAGTGCTGGGGGTGGGGGCAGGGCACTCAGAGCCAGTCCCCACAGCACCCCAGTGTGGATCGGCTCACATGCACTGCCCAGGTCTGACCACAGGAGGGCAGCAGAGGCTGGGCCCGCCAGGCCAGGAGCCCCTTTGAGTAGGGAGGGCTCCCCATCTCTGGCAGGGCAGGGGTTAGGGAAGACTCTTGACACAGGGCCCATTTCCCATGTCACCCCACACCCAGCTGCTGCACACTCAGCTGTCGCTACCACTTTGGGAGTCACCAGTATCCTAACGCAGAGGGCAACCCCTGACTCAGTGCTGATACCAATCTCCAGCCAGAGCCCAAGACCCCCACACTCCCCTGCCACGGGCTAAGCCAGGCCAGCAGGGGGACATGAGAGCATGGAGACATCTGGGAGACCACCTACCGGATGCCAGGTAAGGCCTGGCCAGGGCTGGCAGAGGTGGCCTTGGAAGCCGCAGGAGCCTGGGCGGCCCTGGTGATGCGGGGGCAGGGGTCACGTTTACCTACAGGCATCTGGGAGTGAAGGTCTGTGACTGGCTGGAGGAAAGTTAGTTCTGGGATCAGACAGACCCAGATTCTAATCCCGGCACCTCCACTTTACAGCTGTGTGACCTCATGCAGGTCCCTTAACTGCTCTGAACCTCTGTTTCCTGGTCTACAAAATGGCAATAATGCTACCTCCCTGTGGGCACTGTGGGGCTGGAGGTCAACCCTGGCATGCAACAGGTACTCTATCGAGGTGCAAAGAAACGAGGGCTCACAGAAGTTGTACGACACGCCCCCAGTGGGGTCGGGAGTGTGTGAGCGTGGGGGGTGAGGCCATCTGCCAGGCGCCCTCTTGGCTCACCTCCACCAGCTGCATGAGGTTCTCGAAGTACACCTCCTCGTCGATGCTGAGCTTGCTGGAGTGGTACATGATGCGGTAGTGCTCCACCTTGCCCTCGCAGCTCACGCACAGCGTGTAGTCCCCAGGGTAGTTGGTGCTTTCCCGCACCAGGAACAGGCCAGTCTCTGGTGGGTACAGAAGCCGCTCGGCCTGCTCCCGTGTGATCTTGCCATGGAACCAGCTGGGGGGTGGCCAGCCAGAGGTCATGGTGGCCCAAGGGTACAGACCCTGGTGCCTCCTGCCAGCCTCCTCCACGCATCTGCAAGGCTCCCCTTTCTGAAGATGCTCCCTCTGTTCGGCACCTTCCCATGGTTCCCACTGGCTCAGGCACCCAGGGCCTCCACTCCTGCTCCCTGTTCCCGTCCCCTGTCCTCTTCCTTCTGTGACCATGAGGAAGCACGCACGCCCCGCCCTGCTCTGGAAGCCCTCACCTACACTGCAGCCCCTACTCTGGCCTCCCTGCTTTCCTCTGATGCCGCTCCAGGGAGGACAGGGCCTCTTCCCCCGTTCTCCCCGACCCTCCGCGGCACTCACGGCATGAGGCTGAGTTTGGTGCCCGCCTTCACGCCTTCCCGCTTCTGCACGTAGTTGGCTGGGATGATGCCTTCACGGCCCACCTTGTTCTTGGCTTTGTACCAGTTGGGGTCCTAGGGAGAGGGCAGCCCAGACGCACTCAGGCCTGGTTTCCCCTGCAGGGGGACCTCGTCCCAGAGGCAAGCCCCATAGGTGTGAGTATAAGGTCCTCAACTTACCTTGGTGACAGCCACAATGGTGAGCACATCTCCTTTGCAGAAGGGCAGGTCCTGCTCTGCGGTGCCGTGGAAGTTGTACTTGGCAATGCATTCTGTACCGGATGGCCAGGCGGCCTGCAGGGCAGACGACAGGTGGGTGGGTGCAGCCTGGGTGAGGCACCCCTCCTCTGAGAACTCTGGGTGCCTTGGAGCTGAGATTCCTCCCCTGACCCCCCGCCCTGTGTCTGACGGTGTGCGTGCAAATCTTTCTCTATTCAAAGCCTGGGCTGGACAGAGGGCTCGGGGAGGGGGCTGGGCTGACGCATCCCCACATGCGGCCCTCTGCTAAGCACCCTCTGGGGGTGGCTAATGGGCCCCAGACCCCACCCCACAGACCTGTATTGCCGACATCTTCTCAGCTCTGCCGTCCCCGTGTCACAGGAAAGCCGACCTGTCACCTGGTACCATTAGAGCTGCGGGGAGGAGGGCGAAGGTTGAGGGGGTGTGAGGAGATGCTCCCCATCACTGCGATCCAGCCCCTTCCCTGAGGAGTGTGAACAGGCACCAAGAGCTTTCTGAGCTGGGACTCGAGGCAAGGGCCACCCTCTCCAGTCCTGGCAGGCTCAGAACACCGGGTAGAGGAAGAGGAGCATAAGGACTGAGGACCCCCGGGGACAGGGGGGCCACCATCCCTAAACCCACAGGGAGCCTGCCAGGCCCAACAGAATGACTGAGAGAAGCACAAGGTCTTGGGGGTCAGCAGCCCTAGAGCTCCTGCCTGGCAGCCCCGGCAGCCCTGGGCTGGGTGCTGGCTTCCTGGTCCGCCGGCCTGGCCGGGGCAGCCCTGAAGGTGCCTTGTGACCTGGGAAGGTCGCTCATGCTCTGTGGGCCCTCAGGTCCTTTGCCTACAAAACCTGGCCTCGGCAGCATCTCTAGATATACACCGGTCCCAATCCTAGTGCACACGCAAGGGACACAGCACGCCCCCACCAAGACGGGCGCAGGGGTTGACGGCAGCGCGATCCGCAACAAACCTCAAACTGGGAGCTGCCCAGAAGCCCATCGAGAGGAAAATGGATAAACGGTGGTATATTCACAAAACAGAATACTGTGCAGCAGCAAACACGGATAAACCAGATACACCGCAGCTGTGAAACAACCCCGATGAATTTCTAAACATGGTATTAACCAAGGAGCCAGACACAGAAAAGCTCACACTTCTGGGTTCCTTCTATGGCAATTCACCCTAATGAGCGGCAACCTTTTGGTGCACAGTTGACCCTTGAATAACATGAGTGTAAAGTGCGCAGGCCCACTTACACGTGGACTTTTTTTTTTTTTTTTTTACAACAAAAGGTACATCGAATGTCCCTGTTTCCCCTTCCACTTCCTCCACCTCTTCTACCTGAGAGAGCACCTCAGGGAGGTAGCATTATCGCCATTTTGTAGACCAGGAAACCAAGGTTCAGAGCAGTTAAGGGACCTGCATGAGGTCACACAGCTGTAAAGTGGAGGTGCCGGGATTAGAATCTGAGCACCCCTTCCACTCCTCTGCCTCCGCTCCCTCAGCCTACTCAACATAAAGACAAGAATGAGGGCCTTTATGACGATCCACTTCCACCTAATGAATAGTGAATATATTTTCTCTTATGATTTTTTTTTCTTTCTTTATTTTTTTTTGAGACAAGGTCTCACTCTGTTGCCTGGGCTAGAGTACAGTGGCATCATCATAGCTCACTGCAAAGTCCAACTCCTGGGCTCAAGTGATCCTCCTGCCTCAGTCTCCCCAGTAGCCGAGATTACAGGCACACACCAGCACACCCAGCTAATTTTTCTATTTTTTGTAGAGACGGGGTCTTGCTGTTGTTCATCATAGTCTCCTGACCTCAAGGAACTCCCCCACCTTGGCCCTCCAAAGTGCTAGGATTACAGGCATGAGCCACCATGTCCAGACTCTGTTTTGGAGAGAGAGTCTTGCTCTGTTGCCTGGGCTGGAGTCCAGGGGAGCAATCATAGCTCATTACAGCCTCAAACTCCCAGGCTCAAGCAATCCTGGCTCAGCTTCCTGAGTAGCTGGGATGACAGGTGTGTACCACCACGCCTGGCTAATTTTTACATTTTTTATAGAAACAGGGTCTTGCTATATTGTCCTGCCTGGTCTCAAACTCCTGGCCTCAAGTGATTCTCTTGCCTTGGCCTCCCAAAGTGCTAAGATTATAGGCATGAGAGGCTCCACCAAGCCTTATGATTTTCTTTACTTTTTTTTTTTGGAGACAGAATCTGGCTCTGTCACCCTGGGTAGAGTGCAGTGGCATCATAATAGCTCACTGCAACCTCCAATTCCCGGACTCAAGCTATCATCCTGCCTCAGTCTCCCAAGTAACTGGGACTATAGGTGCGAGCTGCCACACCTGGCTAATTTTTTTTTTCTATTTTTGGTAGAGACAGGGGTCTTGCTCTTGCTCAGGCTGGTCTCAAACTCCTGAGCTCAAGCGATCTGCTCACTTTGGCCTTCCAGAGTGCTAGGATTACAGGTGTGAGCCACCATGTCCAGTTGTTATGATTTTCTTTTCTCCAGCTTACTTTATTGTAAGAATACAGTATATAATACATATAACATACAAAGTATATGTGTTGGCCGGGCGCGGTGGCTCAAGCCTGTAATCCTAGCTCTCTGGGAGGCCGAGGTGGGCGGATTGTTTGAGCTTAGGAGTTTGAGACCAGCCTGAGTAAGAGCGAGACCCCATCTCTACTATAAATAGAAAGAAATTAATTGGCCAACTAATATATATAGAAATAATTAGCTGGGCATGGTGGCACATGCCTGTAGTCCCAGCTACTTGGGAAGCTGAGGCAGCAGGATTGCTTGAGCCCAGGAGTTTGAGGTTGCTGTGAGCTAGGCTGACGCCACGGCACTCACTCTAGCCTGGGCAATAAAGTGAGACTCTGTCTCAAAAAAAAACCAAAAAAACAAAAACACAAAGTATATGTGTTGATCAACTATTTATGTTATTGGTAAGGCTTCAAGTCAACAGGTTATTAATGGTTAAGTTTTTGGGATTCAAAAGTTATATGTGGATTTTTGAGTGCATAAGGGGTTCAGTACCCCTAACCACTGCATTGTTCAAGGGTCAACTATGTATTTATCTCAATAAATACGACTTCCCGTAAAAGCCATCCCAGCCAACCCCGTGACCCAAGAGCAGCAACACAACCTTGTCTGCACACACACTGTAGCACCAGCTCCCAGACCCCCTGGACCTGTCTCAGGAAGCAGAGGGTTACTGTTCCTTTCTATAGGTAGGGAAACAGAGGCCTCAACAGGGTCAGTGGCTTTTCCGTGGTCACAGTATGTTAGGAGAGAAGCTCCTCTACGAGCCTCATGACCAGGCTCATTTGACAGGATGGATGTCTGGGCCCAGGCTGATGGTCACACACAACGCTGCCCCCTACCCCCCAGGCCAGGCAGTGGGAGAAGACATTGTATGTGCAGGTGCCGGGGCTGTGAAGTGAGCAAGGCCTGCAGAGCTCGGGCAGGCCTGCCAGACAGAGTGCTGGGCTGAGCCCTGAACACTGAGGGCTCAGGAAGGCAGAGGTGGGCCAGGGAAGGCCCGCAGCTTGGTATGGCAGCCTGAGCAGAGGTGTCAGGGTAGGAGACAGGCACAGCGTGAGAAACGGGAGGGAAGGTGGGGGCAGACTCTGCCCCTCTGGGGCTCCAGAGCCCACCCTGAGCATCTTGCTCAGGAGACGGCTGCAAGCGGGCCTGGCAGGAGCCCGGCCAGGCAGCAGGGGGCTTCTAGTGCCAGCGTGAGGAACCAGGGTTTCATTCTGGGGCCCAGGGCTTCATCAGGGGAGAGCGTGTGATCTGAGAGAGCAGGAGCTGGGGAGGGGAGGCCGGGAAAACTGCCACTCCCAGACCTCACCCGTGTTCTACAGCCAGGCAGACCTGGGCTTAACACCTGGCTCTGCTGAGTGTTCAACCTGGGGTCTGACTCGACCCTTCTGAGCCTCCCATTCCTCACCCTGAATGGGGGGACAGGGATTCCCTACAAGCAGCCATGGAGGAGTGGAATGAAACCCCGAACTTGGAAGTGTCTGGTGTGCCCCTCCCTTCCTGTCCCCAGAGGCCAGCCCATCAACCCTCGCGGTCTAGGCAGGGACAATGAGGCCCAAGGAGGATGAGCCTGGAAACCTCCCCTCAACATTCACGAGACTGAGCCACCATGAGTGGGGGAACCACCCCGGCGCCCCCGAGAACCACACGCCATGGCGGGGGGCTCTGAACTCTTGTTGCGCCTATTTTATAGTAGAGACCAAGGCTCCTGTGGTTGAACGACTTGCCTGACGTCACACAGCTAGTGAGAGGGTGACAGCCTAGAGCTTAAATTGGGGTCCCACTGTGGTTGGCTGGGCCCCCAACCTCCAGGCCCCTCTGAGTAGAGCCCTGCTAGCTCTCCACACCCCCACGCCTCCCCCTCCTTCCAAACTCGCTGCCGCCACAGGAGGGCGCGGAGGCTGCCGCACTGTTAGTCACCCTTCCAGCTGTCAGTTTGCAAACACTCCCCCTCCTGGCCTGCGCTGCCTCCCCACTGCCGAGATGGTGATAATAAAAATAATACCAGACCCTGTTTCCTGGGCACTTGTTCCATACCAGGCCCTGTCCTTGGCACATTAAGGCTCATTAAACCCTGTAACAACTCTGAAAGACAGAGGGGCTATCATTATCCCCATTTTGCAGACAAGGACTCCAAATGAGGCCCAGAGGGGAAAGGTGGCCTCACCTAGGGTCACATCTCAATGAGCATCCTGGGCTGCTCAGGTGTCAGGCTCCTAGGCTACTCAGACGGTCCTCCCCCACCCCTGGTGCCTCCTGGGCACTTAGTGCCCCGCACTGTGCCCAGCAGACAGTGAGAAAGAGAGAAAGAGGAAGGAGGGGAGAGAAGCAGCCATGAGGGGCACAGATGGCATAGCTCAGAAGGGACAGGACCAAGAGTGGTCAGAGAAGGCTGCCTCAAGGAGCCAGCCTTCGATGACCTCAGAGGATCCGGAAAGTGGAGAGAGGAGCTAAACTCATCACCTGTACTCTACTCGCAATGACCTTGAGCCCCAGCTCCCCCACTTGTGCAATGGGTTGGTGATAACTCTCAGCTCTGAGGGCTGCCCTGAGCACTGGAGTTGCAGCTCTCAGCACCAGGAACGCTGCCCACAGAAACCCTGCAAGCCGGCGCTGTTGACCTCTTGGACAGCTCCTCCCTGGTGAGGTCACAGCCCATGACGGCTCAGCAGCCTCCCAGCCAGCACCTAACCTAGACTGGAGCCCCTTTCCGACACCCCAGGAGGACAGGCCCTCCCTGATGAGGTCAGAGGCTACAGTGAGTGGCTGGAAGGGCTACTGCGAACTCCGGCCTCCAGGGTGCAGCCCGAGTCAGGCAGAGGGGTCCTCCCCGGGTTATCCGGACGTAAGGCCAGGCTAGTCTATGGAGCACTGCAGGAACACTGTCCTGGACGTTGGGGCTCCGAGTCCTGTACATGGCTCTGCCACCAGCTTGCCTTGTGACCTTGGGAAAGTCACTTAACCTTTCTGGGATTTGCTGACTTCCAGCACATCATCCAGGCCTGCTCCCACCTGCTGTTCCCAGCACACCTGTGCCTTGCCCACCTCCCTGCCTTGCCATCACTTCCCCTGCTCTCTCCCCGTTCTCCACCCAAGGAACTTCCACTCCGTCTTAGGGGCACAGCTGAGGAACCACTTCCGTTGTACACATGCCTTAAAAAACCACAGCAGAGGCTGGGCGTGATGGCTCACACCTATAATCCTAGCACTCTGGGAGGCCGAGGCCGGAGGACCCCTCAAGGTCAGGAGTTGGAAACCAGCCTGAGTGAGACCCCGTCTCTACTAAAAATAGAAATAAATTAATTGACCAACTAAAAATATATATACAAAAAATTAGCTGGGCATGGTGGCGCATGCCTGTAGTCCTAGCTACTCGGGAAGCTGAGGAAGGAGGATCACTTGAGCCCAGGAGTTTGAGGTTGCTGTGAGCTGTGACGATGCCATTGCAATCTAGCCGGGACAACAGAGTGAGACTCTGTCTCAAAAAAAAAAAAAAGAGGAAAGGGCCCCTGTACCACAGGGAGATTGGGTGAACACCTCCTCAGCCAAGTGACCAAATTAGGCCTCACCAGCAGGCAGACCTAAGTGCCTCCTGCTATAATGTACTGAGGAGGACACAGCATCACCTGTGTGGTATTCCTGCCAGAGCTGTTTAACCTGACTCCAACCAGGAAGAAGCAATCAGACAAATACAAAACAATTGGCACAAACAAAACAAAAAAACAGCTGGCACAGATTCTTAACATCACTGTCACAAAACAAAACAAAACAAAAATAAAAAGCCTGGAGAATGTTCTAGATTAAATAGGACATTAAAGAAACATGACAACAAGATTCAATGAACAATCCTGAATTGGATTCTGGATCGGGGGGAAAAACCCAGTGATAAAAACCATTTGGAGACAACTGAGGAAATGAAAATAATAGGTAATATTATGGAATTAAAGTCAAATTTCTTGTCCAGGCATGGCGGCTCATGCCTGTAATCCTAGCACTCTGGGAGGCCAAGGCAGGAGGAGGTCAGGAGTTTGAGACCAGCCTGAGCAAGAACGAAACCCTCTCTCCACTAAAAAAAAAAAAAAAGAAAAAAGAAAAAAAGAAAGAAATTCGCTGAAAATTTATAGAGAAAAAATTAGCCAGGCATGGTGGTGCATGCCTGTAGGCCCAGCTCCTTGGGAGGAGGAGGCAGGAGGATCAGTTGAGCTCAGGAGTTTGAGGTTGCTGTGAGCTAGGCTGACGCCATGGCACTCTAGCCCGGGCAACAGAGTAAGACTGTCTCAAAACAAACAAACAAACAAACAAACAAACAAACAAACAAACAGTTTTCTTAAGGGTGATCACCATACTAAGATTAGAGACACATGCTAACATTCTTGGGAGTGAAAAGATATGATGCTTACAACTAATACTCAGACTAGCAAAAAAATACATGCACACATAAGTTTGTGTAGATAAAAAAAGAGGTAAAGTAAACGTGGCAAAAATCTTAAGAACTGGTAAATCTGGGTGAAGGATGTATGAATATTCATTATACTATTATTACAACTTTTTGGTAGGTTTCAAACACAATAAAAGGCTGTGAAAAAAGTCAGGTGTAGATCATCTATGGTATACTACAAGTTGTGTGTTTTCATTTTTTTTTTTTTTTGAGACACCGCCTTGCTCTTTTGCTTGTACTAGAGCGCAGTGGTGCAGCCCAGCTCACAGCAACCTCACATTCCTTGGCTCAAGGATCCTTCTGCCTCAGCCTCCCAAGTAGCTGGGACTACAGGCATGTGCTACCATGCCAGACTAATTTTTTCTATTTTCAGTTGTCTGGCTAAGTTTTTCTTTTTCTTTTTTTTTTCTTTTTTAGTAGAGATGGGGGTCTTACTTTTGCTTAGGCTGATCTCAAACTTCTGACCTTGAGATATCCTTCTGCCTTGGTACAAGGTTTTTTTTTTTTTGAGACAGAGTCTCGCTTTGTTGCCCACGCTAGAGTGAGTGCCGTGGCGTCAGCCTAGCTCACAGCAACCTCAAACTCCTGGGCTCAAGCAATCCTGCTACCTCAGCCTTCCGAGTAGCTGGGACTACAGGCATGCGCCACCATTCCCGGGTAAATATATATATATATATATATATATATTAGTTGACCAATTAATTTCTTTCTATTTTTAGTAGAGACAGGGTCTTGCTCTTGCTCAGGCTGGTTTCGAACTCCTGACCTCAAGTGATCCTCCCGCCTCGGCCTCCCAGAGTGCTAGGATTACAGGCATGAGCCACTGCGCCCGGCCACAAGTTGTGTTTTTAAAGACATACAATATATTCCCTAAACTCAAATATACCTAGATTATCTTTGGAACAACAGAGGAAACTAATAACAGAGGTTGCCTCTAGGATGGGAAGGGATGAAGTTCAAGGGAAACTTTACTGTGTATTTGCTGTTTTGTCCTTTTGGAATTTTTTCTTGACCACATGCATCTATTACCTTCCTCCTAAAAATAAAATTAAGAATAAGTAACTTTTTGTAAATCGTCTTTGCCAGGAGACTTTCTTGGTCCCCAGCTGTGCTGGCTGGCCCCACCCTGGCCTTACCGCATCCCACACATCCCTGTGCTCCACTGAGAATCTCGCTGGCTGTGGCCTGTGGTCTAGGCGCACTGGGAGCTCTGCAGGGGAAAGCTAGGGTCTGACTCACACTGCATCCCCAGCATGGGCTGGGCCCAGAGTGGCCGCTCGGTAAGCGAGTGCTGAATGAATGAATGAATGAATGAATGCACAAAGGGGAAGCCAGGCTGGCTGTGCCACACTGAGGTCCCATAACTAAGAAGACTATATTTAACCCGAAAGGGACTGCAGCTGTCTCCCTACTCCCACAGGGCTAGGGGACAGGGGCTTGGGATATGGCAGGACCAGTGCTCCATTCTGACTTTCTACCCCAAACCCTGCTCCCAGCAGCCCTTGTGCTGGGGTCCCAGGAACAGGCTGGGCATTGTGCCCAAGCACTGAGGTCAGTGGCTGCAGCCTCAGGCAGGCCTTTCTTGGGAGCCCAGGCTGGTAAGGAGGGGTGATGAAGGGGAACTGGGAGCCCAGAAACTCTCAGGCTGACGTTTTCCTGCCCTGGAGACAGCTGTGGACCTCCAAAAGCCAGGCAGGTGCTAAGGGCCAGGCAAGGTCAAGGGGCTTCTTGCCCTGCCCCCTCACCAAAACTCTTCTGTCTAATGGAGCGTGGGAGTGTTCAGTGACTGTTTACACCCAGCTAAAAATACCCACTGAAAAGGGAAGTGCACAGGAGACCTGGGGGAACTTGGGGCCATGGCCCCTAGAGACTGCCACAGGACCCAGCTAGATCCTCTGGCGGCAGCCACTGGAAGCAACAGGCAACAGTTAGGTCCATCCTGCCTTCTCGTTCTTTGAGCCAGTGGTTTGGGAGCCTTTGTGTGTGCCCAGTGCCATGCTTGGCAGGCCAGGGTGGACATGAAGTAGGCCCTAGATTACAGGTGTCCTCAAACTACAGCCCTCGGGCCACACGAGGGTGTTTTTGCCTGTTTGTTTTTTTACTTCAAAATAAGATATGTGAGGTGTGCATAGGAATTTGTTCATAGTTTTTTTTTTTAACTACGGTCCAGCCCTCCAATGGTCTGAGGGACAGTGAACTGGCCCCCTGTTTAAAAAGTTTGAGGACCCCTGCCCTAGAAGGTTCTGCCCTTGGGGACCCAAGATCTCTACTCATCAGCCTCTCCTCTGTGCCTAGCCCAGGGCCAGGTGCTGGGGACCCCAACAAAATGCAGACCTCGTTTCTGTCCTTCTGGCTACTGGATGGTCAGTCATGGCTTGGTGTGCTCAGGACCTCAAGAGATTGAGATGGGGCCACCTGGGAAGGCTTCCAGGAAGAAGGGGCAGGAGAACCAGAGCTGGAAGGATTTCGGGGGGGCGGGGGGAGGGGGAAACACCTGGGAAAAGGGTGTGCTGGAGCAGGCCAGGATTAAGAGTCCAAACTGTGGCACAGAGGGAGTTAATTAAGGCTGAAGAAGGCCAAGGGAGGCTCTGAGCCCAGCCTCCAGGTCACAGTACAGATGAGGGCAGAATTAAGTTTCAGAATTGGGCACGCCCCTCCGAAAGGGCAGGGCACCTAAGGAGGCCCGGCAGGCATGCACCCGCAGTTGGGCTGGCTTGGCAGCAATAAAACCAGCCCCACCCTGGTTTTGCAGAGGGCATCCAGGCTGACAGTCTGTGACACCCCAGCCACACACTGGCCTGGAGGACTCCCACTGATGCTGGGGCTGGGCAGGTGAACCCTCAGCACCCCTACTGCACAGATGTCCCAGGAAGGGTTAGAAGAATGCCTGGCTCCAGTGTATGCCGCCCTACTCCACCCGGGGCTCCTTTCAGCCCTCAGCACCCTTGATCCAGCGGGAGGGCCGGGTATAATGGCTGAACAATGTTAAAAACTAAATTATAGCAACTCACTGAGCCTGCCCCCATGGTTCAGTGGGACCGGAAGTCCCATCCAGTGGTTTGAGAGAGGTGGGGGCTGGGGCTAGAGCAGGCTAACAGGGAGACTCCTCGGGCACTGGGGCACTGCTGCAGCTTGAGGCTGTCTCTCCTGGCCCAGAAAGGTTTCTAATTACCGCTCAGGAGCCTAATTACCTACATGCACTGGGCAATGGGGACTCAGGGCTCCCCAGGGCCCTAACCCAGGCCTCTGCTCCCCTACCCCCTTCAGCACAGGCCATGGTCTTTGCATCTTCATTTGCCTGCATTTACATATGGCCTCTCAGCACTAACCTCTAACAACCTCTTGAAAGTCATGAAGTGTCCTTGTCCCTTACCCCAAAGTCTCCTAGTCACGTCATAGGTGGGGAGACGAGGGGTGAGGCCCATGAGCTGCCTAGAACTTTGACCTCAGATTTCCGGTCTCCCCATTTCAGAACTGGGACCTGCAGAACACACAGCTCAGAGGGTAAAGCTATAGGGCCAACACAAGGACAGATAGGCTTGCTACCCACGTAGGGACGAGGGGGCGTTAGCAACACACTCCCCGACCAGGATGGGCTGTTAAAATAAAAAACAAAAGCACAGGAATTAGAGCCTGCTGACAGAACCCAGTCTGGGGCCCAGCATTAGTTATTTAATCCTCAAAACACCCCATGAGGCAAGTACTGCTGATCTCTGACAGATGCGGAAACAAGCTCTGAGGGGGTCGCCCAGCTTCCAACAGGGCAGAATGGGGACGTGAGTGCAAAGATTTGTCTGAACATTGGTCAGGAGACCTTTCTTCCAACCCTTCCTTGGGCAGACAGATGACCCCTGAAAGTGGACGTATTGGGGGCACTGATGGGAGGTCTGCCCAGAGCTTGGCTCTTCTGCTCCGGAAGCAGAGGCACATCTGTGCCCATTTCTTACTCGTCTGCATACCCTGGCCTCACACAAAGAGGCCCAGGGCCACACAGCAACAGCTTGCAGGCCCCAGAGAGGGTAGAAGCTCCAAAGGACCTCACCCTCAACATGCCTTTTCTCCAAATGCCGCTTGAGTTTCACAGGTCCCTCCCCTCCAGGAAGCCCTCTGGGATGCTCCAACCCACACAGATCCCCAGCAGCCCCATCAGGAAGTTGGAACCACAGGCCTCCCCTAAGCCTCCTTCACTGGCCAGCAGGGGAGCTCTCAGGGTTTGTTCTTCATCCTCCCCTCCTGTCTCCCTGCAGCCCCGCAGCAGAGGCCGCAGACGCAGCAGGCTGACTAAGGGCCAGGTGCCCACTGATCAGGGCTGAGAAGCAGCAGCCAGCGTGGACAGGGGTCAGAGGACACCAGGTTTTCACCCGTCCATAAGGCTTCCAACAGGCCAAGCAGCCTCTTTTCTTCTTGTTCCTTCGACTCTGGGCCCAGACCACGGAAGGGGAGGTGGAGGGAAGCTGCGGTCGGAGGGTGTGCGCAGCTAGTGTGTGATGAGAAGCTGCCCTCATCACAGCACCTCAAAACCAGGAAGAGAAACTGAGCAGGCGGAAAGGGCGGGCTGAAGGGCAGGGGGCCCTCCACTCCCTAGGGGCCTGCTAAGGGAAGCTCCCAGATAGCTGCTGGACAAACCACTTCTCCCTTTTGGGCCTCAGTTTCTCCAGCGGAAAAATGGGATTCTCTATCAGGTCCTGCCAGTCTGCCCTGATCAGTGCAGTTTATAACTTATGTGCACTGTGGGCCGCATCAGGCCTGACAAAAGAGCACCCCTCAATTGGTGGAGCACTCCTGTTACTGGGAAGCAGGGCTCAGCCACATGAAACCAGCCTCTCCCTGCTTGCTTCTCCCCTCAGCCACAACGGGAGCACCAGCTCTTCCTTCCCCAGCTCTTTATTTTTAGGTCTGAATTTGACTTTAATCATTACTTAGCGGATTCTATTTCCAGCCCTTGGATGAAGGGACCCAGAGGGAAGGAGGAGGGGAGGAAGGGAGGCAGTGCTCCCTGCCGTGCGTGGGGGTGGCCTGCTCTTCCACCCATCTTGTCCCCAACTAAGGGTGGGGGGAACTGAGAAACGCCCAAAGTGCTCACCGGAGCCAGGCCAGCAAGTTGGGGAGGACTCCACCCTGTGACCTCATCCCAGCCCAAGCTGTGGGACAGGAGGGCAGTTGTAATGCCTACTTCCCCTGCACCAAGACCAGGGAGGAAGGAGACACTCCATAGGCAACAGTCTGGCAGCCAGAGTCTGAGGTAACATGCCTGTGGGACCTCTATATTGAATGGACCAGCTGGGGGGAGGACCCCCTGCCTAGGCTGGTCTTGGGCTGCCCTGTTGTCATCTGGGGCTATGGTCTCATAAACCCAGCGGGTACCCAGCTGAGACTGGTTTCCTCCTACTGCCCGCGGGGTGGCTCCAGGAGGGTACTCCCAGTTACTCTGGTTTCCACAGACGCATAACAAGAGCAAGCAAGGCGTGTCACAGCAGTGCACACTCAGGTTAGGCCTGGGGAATGCCTGCCGAGGAGGAGGGTATTAACACACAAGAGTTCCCCAGTGACTCTGTGGACCCTTTATGTTCCCTTCTAACTCCCAGCTGGGAGGCTCTAAGGCTCTAGAATCCTCCTCCCCCAGCTTTCTTCCCTTCCTTGGCTACTGGGAAAGGGTGGGAATATGTGGCTTCCATGGCTGTTCCTAGGATGCCTGGGTTCCCTGCCCAAGTGGCAGGCTAAGGAGGCCTCTATTTCCACTGGGGAAATGCTGGGCTGGGCTGGCCTAGACCAAGCTGGGAGGCGGGAGGCAGCTGGGCTCTCAGAGAAGAGGCCTTGTCTACTTAGCTCTGATGCTGGGAGACCGGAAGAGGAATGGGTGGGGTCAGGACAGCAACCAGCAGCCCATATTCCCAGGGCCAGCCCCATGCTCTGGGCCAACCAATCACATGGCGACAGGGAGAAGGGACGGTAGGGAGGCTGGGCAGGGCACTGGCCACAGTAGCCCAGAACCTCAAGGACAGAGAGTTTCAGAGGGGCTCCCTCAGCAGGGACCATCTCTCTGCTGGGTAAGTGGTCAGCCGACCTCGGCTCATGGCTCAGAAGTCTTCGCCACATGTTGAGGCAGCCCGCAGTGGGCATTCCTTCAACAGTGCCAACCCTACTTATAAAGGGTAAGCACAGGAGAGGGGTTGTGCCAGGCACTTTCACACCTGCCTCTGAAGGAAATCACCATCCCTTTATTTATACATAGGAGGCTCAGAAGTTCAGTGACTTGTCCGAGGTCCCTCCACCCTTGGCCTAAGTGGCATGGCTGAGCCTGGAACTTGTATCAGTCAGGTGCCAAGTTACCTGTCTCTGGAACACCCCAGCTGATTTTGGGGCCCATAGTAACAACCACAACGACAGAGGGGAGACAATGCACACGCGCAGTGAAGGGTATAGGTGTGGGCTGCAGCAGCGCCGCTTGGAATAGTCTATAGTTTTCTAGAGGCAAAGTCACCTAGGCTGTGGAGCACCATGAGCAAATGCCCACGGACACAGGCTTCAATGAAAAAGGTGTCATTGCAGGCAAGCTCACACGCTAACAGCCAGGAAGGAAAAAAATCAGAAAAGACTGGCAGGGAACTCCAAAATGCTAACACAGTCACTGCTTACCAAAGAAATAGTGGGTGATTTTTGTTTCATTTTCTAAATTTTCTAGAGTGCTGTTCTGTTATTTTCTAAATCAAGAAAATTAGTACATACACAGTTTCCTTACAATGAGCTCAGATTCGCTTCCCTGGGACTGACCGGCTCACCAGCTCTAGCCCAGATGTCTAGGACATTTCTGCCATGGGATGGCCTTTCCCATACAGGGCAGTCTCTCACACATCTGAGAATCTCTCTCTACCTTCTCTTTCCCAAATGCAACCCCTCTGTTCTTTGGGGACTATATGTTAAGGCCTCAAAGCCCCTCAAAAGATGGAGCCCAGAACTGACCCGGGCAGCGCTGCCCTTTGAGGGCAGCCACGTCACACTGTGGATCAGGGGCCTCAGCCCCTGCCTGTACTTGTCTGGGGAAAGCTGAATTATGTCCCCTTTCCATCCCTTGCCATGGGCCACTCTGTGTGGCTCAGCCTTTTGGGGTCTGGTGTCCCTGCAATGGCGAAGGGGAACATTTCCTGGTCTTCCCTTGCCTCTGACCCAGTGCAGAGAGAACACCCACTTCTGAGAGGGAGGATGGCACCAAACTCGCCAAATAAAAAACACACCCCTGCACACGTGCTAGCCAGAAGCCAGACTCCTTTCTACAAAGGCCTGGGGACCCTGTGCCTACCCTCACAGCTCAGTTGGTAAAAAAGTAACCAACCGTGCCAGGCCCCAGTCCCACCCCTTAGACTGGAAAGGAAGTTAGGGCTGGGTATGGGGCTATGTGAGGGGAGCCTCACTGGGCCAGGACACCTGGGTCCTCTTCCTTGTGCGGGTCACATCAAAAAAATCTTAAATCAAGGATGGGGCCGAGGAGAATGAAACTGCCAGCAGGTCCAAGGAGGCCCAGACATGGCTCAGAATCCTCCAGAAAACTGCCTGCTCTCCTGGGAGTAAGACAACCCTCCCAGTATCAGCCCTGCTGCCTTTGCCCTGTTCCTGCTGTGGCCACACTCATAAGACACTAGGAGCCTGAAATAGGCCACTTGGGTGTTCTCCATCTGACAGTGCTCCCATGCCAAGGTTGTAGGGTGCTGCCAATGGAGACAGGGCTCCCACCTTGCCCGTCCTGATCCCACTTATATTCTGAACTTGGCTGCCCCTGTGCCAGCTGAGCCATAGGTGTGGGGAGGGCTGAGTTAGGACTGACCATCAGGCTGTTTCAACTCAGTGCCAGGGGCCAGGACCAGGCCTTCCTGCCACACCACACAGCCGCACCCATGCCACACACTGCCACATCCCCTGCTCCTGGGCCCAGCCTCAGGCACCAAGGGGAAATCTCCTGGGCAATGCCGATGCCGCCTGAGGGGCAGAGATGGGCCGGAAGCCCTTTCCCTCCCTCCAGCCCTCTGCAAGGGAGCACGTGCTGACCCCAGTGTCCCTCCTGGGCCAGGCTGGGAGCCTACATCCCTGCTGGGTGAAGGCACCTGCCTGGTTTTCCTCCACTCACAGCAGTCCAGCTCTGCAGAGCTGGGGATGAAAGGACAGCCCAGCTGGCCTAAGCCTTTGAGCCTCAGTTCCCTAGTCCACAAAATAGGTGGGGAAGTGAACCCCTAGTTAAGCTCCAAAGATCTGGTGGCCAGACACACCCCTTCCTGACACCTGGCCTGGGCCCTGAGGAGCCTGGGAGAACGGTGCTAATCTGGCTGACCAGTGTGCTAGGAGGTGGGAGCATGGTGCTAATCCTCAGCGTCAGCTTCACCCAGGTTCAAACCCCTGCCCAGTCTCCCACCGAAGGGTCAGAGGTCCCTTGGCTTAGGCTTGCTCTTCCAGGACTGCTGGGGTGACAGGCTCAGGCCCAGGACCTGGGGTTTTAGCAGGGCCCTGGGTTTGCCTGCAGCCAGAGGGGCCTTGGTGGGGGAAAGAGGGAGGGGTCAGAACCAAGCAGGCCAGGGCATCCGCAGGGAGGCCCTGGGCAGGGAAGGGCAAATTCCCACGAGTCCAGCCGACTCTCCAGCGCCCCAGCCCCTGCTGATCCTCTTCCTCCAGCCACCCCCTACTCCATGCTCCTCACGGGGAGGACCCGGGATAACCTGAGTACCTCCCTCGTGCGCGCCCTTCTCCTCAGGTCTGACAGTGGCTCCTGGGAGAATTCGAACTTGAGAAGGAAGGCGTAAACGAGGTGGGGGATGGGAGTGGACGCGACAGCGGCGGCAACGGAGGCTGGACACGCGACCTCCAGCCTCTCCCCCCCAGGAGGCACTCGGACGCCCACCTCCTCCGAGGCTGCCAGGCACTCACCCCTCTTGTGGCGCTGCGGTCCGGGCCACCTCGCCGCGGGCGGCATCAGCGGCCTGCGGGACGGTCCATGCGGCCAGGGGAGAGGGGAGGGGCGCAGGGGTCCCCAGGGGGTGCGGTACCAAGAGGTGCGGTGCGGAAAGAGGGGAGGAGGGCCGGCCAGACAGGCAGGGGGTGGCCGCGCGGCCCGGGTCGGGGAGGGATAAAGGCGGGGGAAGGGGCGGGCGGGAGTCGGGGGAGGAAACAATGTAGCCGGCGCGGCCCCGGCAGAGTTCCGCTTCCGAACCGCCGCCACCAAGGCTCGATTTTGGAACGTCGCGCCGGCTGCCAGGGGCCGCCCCGGACGCTCGACCCGGGGCTGCGGGGCTCCCCGCGCTCCACGCCCGGAGGCTCCGGCGGCCACGGCTGGCTGGGGCGGGAGGGGCGGCTGGCGGGCTGCCCGACAGCGGCGCGGCCGGGCGCTCGCCGGCTCGGACCCGCCCGGGCAGGACCCCGGGGCAGGCTGCGCGGTGGGGCGGCGGCGGCGGCGGGCTCGGCGGCGCCGCCGACCTCGGCTCGCCGGGCTCCGCGGGGAGGAAGCTCGCAGGCCTGGAGAGAGGAAGCGCGGCCCGGATCCTCCGCCCGCGGCAGCGCGCCTGCGCGAGGGGGCCTGCCCGGCGCGCGGCGGGGCGGGGCGGGGGCCGGCGCGGCGCGCCCCCTGCTGGGCGCCGGGGGCACCGCGGGGGTGTGTCCGCGCCCTCGCCCTGCCCCCACCTGCCCGCCCGCGTCCGGGTCCTGCCGTCCCTCCCGGAGGGCGACCGGCCGACTTGGGGCTCCCGCCCGGCTTTCTCTGGGCGCAGCTGCCCCGCTGTAGGAGCGACGGAGGCCGGGACCGGGCCGCTCTCCCCGGCTGTTTGCGGAGCGCGGGCCTCACTCGCAGCCTAAGCATTCGTCCATTCATTCATTCGCGAACGTCCCCCGGTACTGAGGAGACGGGAGCCCGCCGGGGTGCACTGGCAAGACCGCCTCGTTACTGTCCGGGAGTTCTCAGTCGGGTGCGGGTAGACTGACAGGCCGGCAGACAGTCGCGGAGGGACAAGTGATAGTAGTGGTGAGGTGGTGCACAAGTCCACAGGAAGCAGAAAAGAAGCGAGGGCTAACGGGAGGCTTCACAGGCCTGGGACCCAGGCAGAGGGGACAGCATGCACAAAGGGAGGGAGTCTGAGAGGTTTGGTGGCTTCTGGGATCTATAAATAGCTCAGCAGGCTGCAGCTGGCAGTGCGGATGGGGGAGAGTGGTGGGAGATGGGTTCCTGCAACCCCGGGGGGTGGGGAGGGGGGCAAGAGAGCCCCAAAGAGCCCCATGGGTGTTTCTTGGAGTTTATTTTCTGCCCGAAGGCAACAATGAAGTTGTCAGCTCTGTGACCTTGGGCAAGTTACTTACCTTCTCTGTGCGTTAGTTTCCCTGTTTGGCAAAATGGGGAATATAATAGCACCAACTTCTTAAGGTTTTGTGGGGAGGAAATGAGTTAATACGTTTCGAGTGCTTAGTGTGCAGTGGCTGGCATGTGGTGAGCCCTCAGTTAAGCACAGGCTGTTATTATATCATTGTTAATGAGGAGCAAAGTGATGATCTGCTCTGAGCTTCCAGAGCAGGCATTGTACTCAGGCATGGGGGCACAGAAAGGGGTGCAGTGGTGAGAAGGAGACTAGAGACTCCAGCGTAGGTAGGAGGTGAAGGGTCAGGCTTAGGTGGACAGAAGGGAGGGGCAAGTGAGACATGCTGGCAAAGTCTTAGAACACAAAATAAGTATGCAGGGGCCCAAGGGAGTGACAGGGAGAGTAAAGGGCCCTGTGGGAGACAGCTGGGAGACAGTGTACCCACAGATTGTAAAGAGACTCGAATGCCAGGAGTTGGGTATGCCCTCTGCCCCTGAAAAACTACAGGTTGACCACCTGTCCCAGTGGACTCCTGGGGCACCTTCCCAGCTGGAGCCAACCCTTTGGGGAAGGATGCCCCTGAGGACACATCCAGTAAGTCTCAGAGGTGTGATGTAATGGAAAAAATGCATAGATTTGGGGTCCACATCTCAGAGTTAAATATCAGTTGGGACACTTACTAGCTGTGTGACCTTAGGCTAGTTACTTAAGGTCTCTGAGCTCGGTTTCCTCTTCTGTAAGATCAGGCTCAGAATATACTTCTCTCATGAGAGATGGTGCAGATTCAGCAAGATAACGGCCGGGGGTGAGAGGGTGGAAAGGGTGCTCAGCATAGTTGGTTTCCCTTTCTTTCCTCTGAGGTCAAGATGGAATGATAATATGGGGCCAGATGGGGGGCCACCTCTCACCCCAAACGACAGCACGTCTGCAGCTCTGCAAAGGCTTCTGGAAGGGGAAATTGACTTCTCCCCTCCTCTGGCCGAATCAGCTAGCAGAATGGGAAAGAAAGGACTGGGGATTTGGGGAAAACACTCTAATTTCTGTTTCAGTTTTTCACCAGCCCAGCCTCTTTTACCCCCAAACACACTTGACTTTTTTTCCCTGGGTGTGCTGTGGCCCAGCGTGTGAACTTTGAAGTCAGATAGACTTGGATTTGAATCCTGGCTCCACCTCTTCACGGCAGAGTGAAATAAACTTTTTAACCTTCCTGAAGCCCAGGCACTGGGGATAAAACCAATAAAGGGTGCCACCCCACAGACCTATGCTCTAGTGGAAGAGCCAATTAACTTCATAATTCAACCTCATAATTCATTCACTCAGCAAATACTTATTGAGCACCTACTAAGTGCTAGGCATTGCTCCAGAGATGAAAGAGGCCAGAGATGAAGGAGTGAGCAAGGCTGCCTAAGTAAATCAGACACTGGAATGAAGGCAGTGAGCACCCCATGGATGAGAGAGGCCTTGGGGAAGACAGATCTCAGCTTCCAGACCCCAGAAGGGACTGAGCCAGTGATGGAGAAGTGGGAGAATGTGTTCCAGACAGAGGGGACAGAATGGTTAAAGACCCTGAGGCACAGAAGGGCTCAATGGGTCAAGGGACAGCCAGAAGGCCAAGGTGAAGACACTAGCAAGCAGGGCAGAGTGGTATGAGAGGAACGGTCCAGATCCTAGGGCTGTTGTGGGCCAGAGATTTTATTACAAGAGTTTGGATTTTATTATATGAGCAACAGGGAGCCACTGAAAGATTTTAAGCAGGGGGGTGACATGATTAAGAGTGAAGGTCGAGGCTGGGCGCGGTGGCTCATGCCTGTAATCCTAGCACTCTGGGAGGCCGACGTGGGAGGATCGCTCAAGGTCAAGAGTTCAAAACCAGCCTGAGCAAGAGTGAGACCCCGTCTCTACTAAAAATATAAAGAAATTAATTGGCCAACAAAAAATATATAGAAAAATTAGCCGGATATGGTGGTGCGTGCCTGTAGTCCCAGCTACTTGGGAGGCTGAGGCAGAAGGATTGCTTGAGCCCAGGAGGTTGAGGTTGCTGTGAGCTATGCTGATGCCACGGCACTCACTCTAGCCTGGACAACAGAGTGAGACTCT
>VSMD01032684.1:0-77874 GCA_008750895.1 Mirza zaza
TTTGTTTGTTTGTTTTTTGCCTTAAATCATCAGGGCAGTTTTGCTAGCATGACATAGAATGCAGGCAATCTAGTGCTGGGTGCCTCAATGCATTGGGAAAACCATCCAGCTAATTTGAGGTTGCAGAAATGTCTGCTTTCTGGTTTCCCTGTCCAGGCCACCTCTGTCCGATTAGAGCAATTAACTAGTAATGAGGGCTGTGAATGGGAAAATTAATTTGGGGAATGGCAATCACCATCCTCCCTCCAGGAAATGTACACATGTGTGTAAGCACTGAGGAAAACCCCAAAATATCTGCCGGTGTAACAAAAAAGAAGCAGTCTTGAGACGGAATGCTGGATTAATTAACTTATTATGCACCCAAAGCATGTTGTTATGAAAGAGACAAAATCGATTCTTTTAATGTGACTTGGACATTGTATGCTTGCCTTCCTTGCTTACTTTCAATGTGATCAAGTTCAAAACCAAATACAAGGGGGAGGAGAGGAAGACATTTAATTGGATTTTTCAGAGTGCATTTTCTACATAATTTGCTATTTTGTGTTTGCAATATTAACCAGGAGAATTTGCTTTTCAGTTCTGGAAGCATCTATAGCCCTGCCTGTGTTGGGTTTTGGATATTTGTTCACCTTTTTTATCCAGGATGCTTCTTATGTTTTCATTGTTCTCTGTGCCTTTTTGACTATGTACATTTTTTTCTGACTCTATATGTTTATTATAAGATTCCCCTTTTTCCTCCTATATGATTTGCTTTCCCTTCCCCCCTATGTACACTCTCCTTTAGGGATTTATTAACCACTCTAATTCACACCTGTCTCTAATGTCAGACCTTCCTGCTTCTCTTTCACTGTGGTGAACTTGAACATGGCCAGAGTTTTTCCATTCTGATTTTTCGGTATCTAGAATTAATATCTGGAATGGGGCTCTCTTCCTAAAGAAACCATTTCTTCCCATTTTCATGCTTCCCACCATTCGCAGTCCCTTCTGCATTTCCGGGCTTGTCACTCTGGAAGCCAGCAGGGGTTCTCTCTCCCTCCCCAGGTCAGCATGCACCAAATGTTATCAATGTCTCCGACTCTCAGAGGTGCCCTCACGCCCTGGTTTCTGATCTCCAGGTTAGTCCTGTGAGACCTGGTCTTCATTTCTCACCTCAAATCATAATTTGTAACTCATTTGGAATGACATATCCCTTACTCTCTGTCAAATTAGATTCTCTCTTTTTAGAATCTTTCACAGATTCCCTGGCCATCATGAAGTCGATTCATGTGAGTCTTCTAAACCGTTCTCTAGTCATTTGGATCACTTCAAATTTAAAGTGAATCAGCGACCAGGCACCAGAATTTCACACATTCTCTAATTTTAGAATGTTCCAGTAAAATCTAGGGAATCTGAGGGACTTAAGAGCCTGTGGCGAACTAGGGTGAGGAGACATCGTCCATCCATTATGGAATGAACATATGAAAGTCCTTATAGATACTGCTAGTTTTTTAAGGTAAAATGAAAAAGAGTACATTAAATGAAAAATACTAATAACATTTATATATACATTAAATTAATAGGAGGGCTGTTATTAAGAAACATTTATCACCCTTTGATCATCAGAAAATTTTCTGAATCTCCTCCTCTTACTACTTCAGTGAATGCCTTTACATTTTTTTTTTTTGTTTTATTGCAAATAATATGCACTGTAAGGGGCTTCTTTTCCCTGTTTTTGGCCTTTGGCCAGATGTTACATGCCATTTTGATTTTATGAGCCCCCCTCCATCATCAAAATTTATAATCATTTCAGTTTGTTCCTTGGATGAAGGTCTAATTCTAACATTTTGTTTCCTTCATTGTCCTTTAATTTTCCACCAAATCTCATTTTTACCAAGTTTTATCTTTTTAAAGCATATTAACCTCCTTTGGCTCTCTGCTATCCACTCTACCTATGTTTTTTTCAATTTCTCATCCTGGAGTTCACTCCTTTTTCTAGTTATATATAATAAGAGTAACTGCAATAAACATGTAAGAACCAAGCTGCTCCTATTTAATAAATTCCAGAACACAGTCAACTATATTTAAGTGAAAGGAAATTTGGGATATTCATTTTCTTTTAACTATCTATGTCTGTTCCGGAATTAAGTGGAGTTTAATTCCACTCATTTGAAACATTATTGAATGACTATCCTCTGTAGACTGCTATATTAGTTCATTAAATATGAAATGTTTGATTTTGAGTCAAAAGAGTAGTTTATTATATCTCAAACAAGAAGCACTGCAATTAATCAAAGTATGCACCTAAACTATTGACATAGTTTTGCCATCTTAACAGGAGCTTGTTTATGCCAGCAGCAAAGAAACCTGAAGAGCAAGTGGCAATGAAATCACGAAAGACTTTTTCCATAGCTTGTTGAGAATTGAATATTTTTCCTTGCAAGAAGTAGTCCAAAGCCTAGAAGAAATGGTAATCAGTTGGTGCAAGGTCTGGTGAATATGGTGGATGACAGAGAGTTCCCAAGTCCTGACTCTATAGTTTGAGCCCCAAGGTTTATGCGACATGTGGTCAAGTGCTGTCTTGATAGAGGATTGGTCTGTTTCTATTGACCAATTTCAGCTGCTTAATCGAAAGCATCCTCATCATTTCATCCAAGTGATTGCAGTAGACATTCATTGTAGTCAACTGACCAGGCTTCATGAAGCTATAGTAGATAGTCAGTGCTGGACCACCAAACAGACACCATTAGCTTTCTTTGATGAATATTTGGTTTTGGACTGTATTTCAGCACTTTGTGTTTATCCAACCATTATGCTGAATGCATGGATTGTCAAAAAGAATATATTTTTCACCATACATAACAATATGGTCCAGAAATGATTCTCCTTTATGTCGTGACATCAAAGAAAGGCAAGCCTTAAGACAATTTCTCTTCTGATGCTCATTTAATTCATGTGGAACCCATCTATCCAGCTTCTTTACCTTGCTCATTTGTTTCAAGTGGTCCAATATTGTTGGAATAGTAACATCAGACTTTGCTGCTAATTCATGCGTAGGTTGAGATGGATTTGCTTCCACTACACCTTTCAGCTCATCATTATCCACCTCAGTCTCAGGTCACCCACATGGTTCATTTTCAAGATTAAAATCACCGGATCAGAACTTCTCAAATCATCTACTGTGCGATCATTAGCCACATTCCTTCCCAAACATTGCATTAATATTTCAAGCTATCTACGCTGCATTGGTTCCAGGATGCAATTCATACTTGAAAATAACACAAATTTTTGACTTATCCATGATTTCACAAAAATTGCTTTAAAAAATTTGAAAGATAGTCATAAAACAAACCGTGTGTTTATAAGAATGAGAGTGAAGATGTATCTATCTTCACAATCAAAATAAAATAAGAAGTGTTGAAGTGAAATGTCAGCGATATCAACTGTCAAACTTAGTACTTAAGAATAATCAGACATTTCATACTTAATAACATAATATATATATATTTTGAGACTTAAGTGCTCCAGAATTAAAAAAATGCACCACCTGCATATGAAATACTAGAATTCCATAAAGCTAGCTGCATTTTCACATTTCAATGTGCCTCGTTGTCTTTTTGGGAAAAGGTTAAAGGCTTACTCCTGGGTCCCACCACTCCTGATTAAATAGTTTTGGGCTTGTGCTAGAGAACGAGCATTTTAAATAAGGATACAAGATAATTTTGATGCATCTTGACCTCAGATCACATTATGATAAATGCCAACAAAGTATTAGAGAAGGATAATTAGTTTCAAATTTTTAGGGTATCTTCAATTTGTCACATTTGTTTTCATATGTACCAACTACAATGTGGATTTGGTACTAAGGTTTGTGCCAAAGTACATATAGTGCTTGCATTTGAAAGTGCATACTATTTTTTCTTTTGTTCAATCCATAAGTCAGATGAAGTAAAGGATTTGCAAAATGTTGATGAAAACTACTTGTTTACACACAAGGGTTAGCTTCTCTTGTGGGTGGCTGTGAAGGACCGCTTGTGCAGAGAAGTCCTGGGCTCCATTTCTGGCCCTTTCTCTTTATAGCAGGGTGGCCTTGGATAAACACAAAACCTCTCAAACTTGCGTCCCTTCTGAGTATATTATGGGAATAGCACCCTTACTTCAAGGAGTCGTTGTGAAGTTCCAATGACAATGTGCTATAAGTTGCTGTGAACAGAAGCAAAAACTAGGTAGCATCAATATTTTGGGATCTGAAGCATTGTGAGATGTCATGTAGTCTGCTACATACTCTGACTTCAATGAGCTGAAAATATTATTCTCCTCCCATTTCTATACTCTACACCCCCAAGTTTTAAATTGCGATTTTTGTAAGTTTAGAAGCGTCATCTTACTCCTCTGAAACTCTCTAAAATATAGCAGTCTGCAAAGGACAGTTGTTCAATAAATGTTTCAAGTAAGGAATTTTTTTTTTTTTGAGACAGAGTCTCACTCTGCTCACTGCAACCTCAAATTCCTGGGCTCAAGTGATTCTCCTGCCTCAGCCTCCTGAGTAGCTGGGACTATAGGTGTGTGCCACAAGACAGGGCTAATTTTTCTATTTTGAGTAGAGATGGGGTTTTGCTCTTGCTCAGGCTGGTCTTGAACTCCTGAGCCCAAGCAATCCTTCCGACTTGGCCTCCCAGAGTGTGAGGATTACAGGTGTGAGCCACTGAACCTGGCTCAAGTGAGGAATTTTACAAGCATATCTACTCTTTAGGAAAATCCTCTTCTTGCTAGTATTATTTTCATCCACTTTCTATAATCCCTTCTTACAAACAGGGGATTATTATTAGTGATAGAGTGTATCATGAACTCTGTAATAGCTAAGCATAGTAGAATGGCAAATTTCTAATAGCCTAGATGTCAGGCAAGATTTTTGACCTTTCTAGCCCTCTGCCACCCATTAATGTTACTTTTTAACTCTTTCATGGCCAGTTTCAAGTGGAGTTTATAGATGTTCACTGAAACCCACAGTGTAAAAAGTGTATATAAAAATCTGAGATTTGTATGGCATTAAGGAAATGAGGTAACTGACTCTAACTCATTCATTTAGAGGGCCCACTTGAAAGTAAAGTTCCCTGGATGTCAAATGACAAGCTGAATGTATTTGTATCTTGACATTGAAACATAAAATTAAAATAGTACTAAGCTTCCTTGGAGAATGAGTACAATTAAACACACTACCCAATAAAGGTAAATAGAAAATGTTCCTGAAGTCTTATCTGGCCTTTGTGGTAAATGAGAAAATATACTATAAATCAAAATGGTTACAGCAAAAAGATCTACCATTGTCACAGAAAATAATATTCAAACAAGAAACTATCCTACTAACAGTGAAGTTTAAGGAGAATTGAGGTAGAAAAAGTCAGAAGAAAGGAAAACACAATTGGTAAGTGTGATATAAAGATTAACGATTACGGTGAACTATGGCTATTTTCCTAATGTCAGATGAAACCTTTAGATGGGAGGTAAAGAGGTATGACCCACACCCCAACACCACCGTCACTCTGGACTGCTGAAACAACAGGAAATAAAGCAAAGAGATTTCTGGTACAAAATGACAGCTCTTCAGTCTTGCGTCACTCAGGTTGACAATTGATGTGTAGGATACATGACACAACTCATCACTGGCTATCTCGCACACATGGGTCTTGGAAGTTTCCAGAAAAAAAATGAAAAATATGAAGAACACAGTAAAATCCCATTTCATGAGATAAGCTAGGATCAAGGCCATTTTTGTGTGAAGGAAAAATGTCATGGAAAAGAGTTACCGACTTATGCTGCCCACTGACAGCTGGTGCAAGAAGGCTATCAAAAATCAGGCTTCCTGTTAGTTGTAAATCTAACATCATAAAACAAATCTTGTGCCCAGATATTTTCTTTGCCTCTGATACTGGTTTTGTTTCTTAATTTTAACCGACTGAATCTACATTGAAAAACCAGGAGAATTCACATAAAATTGCAACTTCTAGCTTCTCTCGAAAAATCAAAAGCTTTAGCAACTCAGGCCCTATAATACAATCTTTGACACAACAATTGCTTGGAGCTGAGTAGAAGCTGCCTTTTTCTTTTTATTTTTAAAATCTTATTTATTTATTTTATTGTATATTGACAAATTATAGTTTTATGTATTTATGGGATACAAAGTGATGTTATGATCTTTGAATCCAATACAGAATGATTAAATCAAGCTAATTAACATATCCATCACCTCAAATATTTGACATATTTTGCAATGAAAACATCTGAAACTTACTCTCTTAGTGATACTGAAATGCTCAGTACTCAGCTAATAGCTATATTCACCACTCTGTGCAACAGATATATATAAAAAAAGATATAAACGTATTCCTTCTATTTAACTGAGGCTTTGTACCCTTTGATTATCATCTCCCTATTCCTTCCACCCCCAGCCTCTGGTAACCACCATTCTACTATCTACTTTCATGAGTTCCATTGTTTTATACTCAATATGTAAATGAGGTCATGCAGTTTTGTCTTTTCTGTGTTTGGCTTATTTCACTTTGTATAATATTCTCCAATTCCACCCATTTTGCCTCGAATGACATAATTTTCTCCTTGTTAAAGGCTAAATAGTATTTCATTGTGTATATGTACCGCCTCTTATTTATCCATTCATCCACTGATGGGCACTTAGATTGATTCCTTATCTTGGCTATTGTAAACAGTGCTGCAATAAACATGGGAGAGCAGACATCTTTTGGACGTATGTAAATAGTCACTCCCCCAGCCTAATTTCATATATTTCAGGTAAATACCAGAAGTGAGATTACTGGATCATATGACAAACATATTTTTAGTTTTTTGAGCAACTTCGATGCAGTCTTTCGTAATGGTTGCACTAATTTATAGTCCCACCAACAGTGTGCAGATATTGCTACCCACACCCAGACTGATTCACTCCTTGCCCTGCCTAACTGCATAGACATTTGAGTTTGAGATTCTTTGCTAAACTATAAATAGGTCTGTTTTGTGGTTCATTGCCTCCACATGTTATGATGAAAATTGTCAATTAACTATGCATATTAGTGGGACTCCCGGTGTTTGTAGCTCTGTGGTAGGTGGTAAGCCTTGTACAGATGCACAGAAGCCTATGGCGGACAGGTGAACACCTTCAGAGAGAACTGGAATGCTGTCTCTGTCACACACGCACACAAACCTTCAACATGACATCAGCAACTGAAGCAGTTACCTCCTCAGAAATGCTTCTGACCATATATTCGTTCTGCCATTCTTCTGACTTGACAGCTTCCCTTGCTTCATCTGTTTCTACTTTGTTTTCCATTTCCCTCTCTCCTCCCCTTTTTGTGTTCCCTTTCTCTTTCTTCACCCTCATTTCAGTTTCCTGCTAACAAATGCTAAGGCTCTCTGCAGGCATCTCTGCTCTATGCTTCTAAGCATTCCTACCACTTCAAAGTCTGCCCTTTTTCTCTCTAGTTCTTGAATCTACCGAAGGAAAGCACCTGATTTGGTCAGTAGTCAGGTGCTACTCAATGTAGAATGTTCCTATTGGGTAGGCTTCCTGGTTTCCATCAGAAGTGACTAAGACAAATGGCCACATGGTACAAACAAAGCATGGCAATTTAAGTACAAAACTGCCTGTGGCCCCATCTTCCTAGTGCTGAAGAGCATTTTGACACGTGAACTAATACATGGACAGGGTTTCTATGTCTTAGCAGCAGCTCAAAGCCTGCAATTTCTTTCTTTTCTTTTGTTCTTCTTCTTCTTTTTTTTTTTTTTTGCTCCTCATCTTTGATTTCATGGAGCTTAGAGCTCCCTAGCAGCAGGGAACTAAAAACAAGCAAAACAAAACAACCCCTCCTCCCAAAACCCATGTTACATTCAACTGGATATTCTAATGTCTTTTATTAAAGAGCCAACTCTAACAATTTGGTACAATTGTCAAGTGGAAAAGTTGACAAATTCACAACAATAGCTTATGTTCAAGGTTTCTCTTTATTAGTGGAAATTTACTGGAATAGGAGTTTATGTTATTTCCTATAAACCAGATAGATTTTAAAACATTTTGTTCTATAATTAGGTATTTCCTTTATATGAGAAAGACACTTAAAAATATGCAAGCTGATGAAACTTTTTAAAATTATATTTCTACTATTAGTTTTTTTATTTTAAAAATGTGCTGTATAAATGTAGCAAATGCTTTATTGTCACATATTAAAATGTGTACATTATTATGTACAATTAAAATTTCATTACCCTAAACCAAAGTAAATGGCCAGACAATAAATAATTCTATCTCTGAGGCTGAATGGACTTTGTATTACTCAACTTTGCCATGGTATCGCCAAAGCTTTAGTCACAGGCAGTATGTACCAACATGAATGGGTGTGGCTGTATTCCAAAAAACCTTTAATTGTAGAAACAGGGGCAGGCAGGATTTAACCAGCAGTTATACTTTGCCAAATGCTGCCATACACTGTTGTTTGATTGTTAAGCTATGAAAAGAAAGAAAGACCTTTTGGGACTATGTATAAGAAATGTATAAAAAAAACAAAGAAAAAAGAAAGGAAATATTTTATAGAGTCTTTCCCATTATTTAACTATTTCTTTTATTTAACTTAACTAGGAACTTGGACCTTCTGGGACATAATGATTGAAAATTAAATCCCATTAATACATGAGGTTTACAGATCCTTAAAAGTTCAGCTTTCTACACCCTTGATTCACATCATGGCAGAGTGACAGCAAGAAAACAAGCACTTTTTTATTTTTGCCTTCATATTCCTAAACCATCAGAAGTAGAAAAAAAAGTAACAATAGTAGCCTAGAGAACAAAGAAAAGCAGCACAAAGCAAAACAAGAAGCAAATACTAGAGAAGCAAACCCATCATGATAATGGCCCAATTATAGAGCAGCCCAAATAGGGTTTACTCTTAGGATGCAAACACAATTGCTACATATAAAGTGAGTCACAGAAAAAATTCATGTCATACACTGTAACGAATTCACATACATTTAGTGAGTGGTGAACATGTATCCCATAAAAATAGATTTTGGCACATACAGCAACCATTAGATTACTAATAGTATTTTTACTAAGCATAAAGTTCTATAATCATTTGACCTTTTTCCTGAAATACTGCTGAATTGAAAAAACTAGCAAATATGATGAAATTTAGCTTATATAAAGTGGACTACATATAGATACTAAATGTAACCCCAAATACTTAGTAAGAAAATATTTTATTTATGTCCAAAATGTATAGTAGCACTGTTTAAAACTAATGGCATTTCCTAGAAAAATAGCCAATAAAATTTTTAGAAATGATAAAACATAAAGTACTACTGAAAGGTCATATTTTCATCAGTAAATAGCTTAAAATTAAGACCCTTAAATTATTTGAGCATCATTTAATATATAAAAAACAAACTATACCAAAAACTGTTACCAAAATTTATTTTGTTTCAAATTCTCAATTATCATTTTTTAGGGAGTATCTGAGATAATTCCTTTAAACACCTTGCTGATGCCTTCAAGACCTGTGGCCTCTTACCATCTATTATGGGATAAAATCGTGTGTTTCCCAAAATTCATGTGTTGAAGTCCTAACCCCCAGGCCCTCAGAATGTGGCTATGTTAGGAGACAGGGTCTTTTAAGAAGTGATTAAGGACAGATAAGGTCATGAGGGTGGGCCCTAATCTAATAGGACTGATGTCCTTCTATGAAGAGGAGACTTGGACACAGACAATCACAGAGGAAAGATCATGCAATGACACAGGGAGAAGATGGCCATCTGCAAGCCAAAGAGAAACCAACCCTGCCCTCATCTTGACTTCAGAACTCCAACCTCCAGAAACATAAACAAAAAAAAAAAAAAAATTCTGCTGTTTAAGCCCCCGAGTCGGTGGCACTTTTTACTGCAGCTTCCACAAACTAGTACATTCTCATTGCTGTTTTCCTCCTTTGAGAACATTCAAGCTATTGCTCTACATTCCATATCCAGATTGATCAGTGTCTCCTCGGTCTAGTCTTCCCAAATACTGCCTTCCGCACGCACGGCTCAGTCCTCTCTTCTCTGTGGAGCAGGGCTTGGAGCTGGAATCATGAAATCCAGATCCAACTCCTGACTCTGCTGCTTACCAGCACAGCAACCTTTGGGAAATAACCACCCTCGCCTGCCTTAGTTTTCCCATCTCTAAAATTAGAATAACTATACATGCCTGGCAACATGAGATAGTATGTGTGAAAACACAGTTGGTGGTTCTTGTAGATACATTTATTGAATGCATTCTTCTTGCATTATAGCATACTCTATGCTAAGTTATTTTTAATTGTTTATGGTTCTGTTTGTTCCTTCTAGGTTGCAAGGTACATGGGTTATGTTTATTCATCTTTCTAGACAGAATGCCTAGTACAGCTCTTGTCCTATGGCTCATCGGTAGGTACTTTCTGGACAGAGATTAATGAAGCAACCAATTTGTCTCATGTAATTGTCCCCTTTGTACAAATGTTTGTTGGTGATTGAGGGGATAAGTTCAAAACTTGTTAATGACACAAGTTTCTCATAAAATAGCTACAGAATATGAACAGTGGGGTTGGGGGATGGGAGAGGAGCCGCAATGAAAATTAACTGAACAAATACTTACTGGTAGGTGATTAATCGAGAAAGAATGCATCACATTAGTAGGCAGACCAAGCTTTTATTTCAGTCTTTTGTTTTCAATGTTATATACTGGCTTTGAAAACAAATTGCACTCTGCTTTCACTATTAAAATTTATTATCTGACCAAAGAACATGAACATTATCAGTCTTGGGGAACAACTAAAGAGACTGTCATTAATTGTGTGTGTGTGTGTGTGTGTGTGTGTATTCAGTGGAAACATATTTAGAGTAAGTAAGAAAAAGTTGTCTTGGAAATTAGGAGTCTTCAAAAAACTAAATAATCTTTTGTTTAATAATCACTGTCTTGAAGTTGTTTCAAAAAGCAGTCTTTTGTTCAAAGATATAAAACTACAAGGAAATAATGAGTTAGGAAAATGCGTGATGGTTATCAGTAAATGGCAGAATTTCTGAGTTATGGAAGTACCTGCTAACAGCATTTTCTGTCTTTTGATTAGCTGTAGTCTGAAATGTCTTCCCTTTTTTTAATCTTCTTGGAGCTTTTGAATGACTTGATTTTTTTTAAATATTTGATTCTTAAGGAACTGTGCATTTTCGTGAAAGAAAAAACTGCTTTGAATTGTTATGTTTTCTTATTAAAATAGAATAAACAAATAAATACCAGTCTCAAGATGTCTTTGAAATTTTTCCCTGGAGCAGTAATAAAAACACAGTGTATTAAGAGCATGTAGTGGACAATTTAATGCCACTGAAATGTTTACTGTCATGTAAAACCAACACACAAGTAGGTAAGAATTTGTTTTTTAATTAATAATGTGTGCTTTATAAAACTCTGGGAAACTTGCTGGTCTTTAATCTCAACCTCTGACCTGAAAAACATACTGTGATGAAATAGTTTGACATTAACATAATTCAATTATGTTGATCATAAACAGATGACATCATTGAAATTGTAACTCATGACAACTGGTCCAGAGACTAATAGATGAGGAAATAATCTAAACTTAATATTGAACAGCAGGATTCCACAACTCAGAGATCTAACTGGTCTTTTGGTGGGATGGGGTGGGGGATGGGATCAGAACTGAATATGGACATGGGCCAATGAACAATCTTGCGATAAATAAGCTAACACAATTTTTTAATTGTGTACATCTCGCAATTAAGTGCTGTGTGGAAGCAAGGGTTGTGTTTTCCTGTGTTTCAGGGAAGGCTGTTGAGATTTGAGCTTATATAAGCAACTGAAATATGGGATTAAGAAGTGAGATGTATATTTGTGTGTGTGTGTGTGTGTGTGTGTGTGTGTGTGTTAGAGTTATGACTGTGTAGGATGGAGTAAGCCAAGAGAAAGTCAGCATCATCAATGACCTTGGCATGACATTTGCAAAATTTTGAGTTAACTGTAATTTTCAAGTATTGTTTCCTGAAACTATATAGTACTCTGCTGTTAGATGTGTAGCTAATTAGAGCATTAATCATTTGACAATAAGTTGATCTGAGGCAAAGATTGCCTTGCACATGTGTAGTAAATACAAAATAACGATTTGCCTCATGTGAACAACTTCCAGGGAATTTTTTATGCAACATCAGCGTACAAAATTGTTCTACATCTTCTTAAATCTCAGCGTCATTTTTCTTTTTCTTTAACTCAAGTCCATTTGGGGATGGAAGGTTGGAGATATTTTTTCCCATCTGATCTTTCTCATTTAAAATTCATGCTGTTCCCTCTGATATGCATTCTGTCTTTCGCATCTGAAGTTTCATAGGATCTATGAGCCCAAAGGATAGAGAAGTCATATCAATGCCTTCGTGTGACATTGATGCGATGTCTCAGAAGCCTGCTCTCGCTCCTTCCCAGACTCAGCTGTTCTGCTTTAAGCAGAGGGGACCCTGCAAGCAGTGAAGGCAAATCCACCGCTGAGGCGTTTTACTACAGCAGAAGATCTCTTTGAATAGTTGGATGCTGGGGGAAAAGGATTTAAGGCAGAGAAGCATGGGTCTAGGTCGATTTGAATCATGCTTAGCACTGACAGAAACACAGAGAAGTCAGATGCTTATGGGGGAGTTAATAAACAGAAAGCATGTCTGTATTCTTCTGCACGACTCATTACTTTTTCTCCTTACCTGAATGTAATATTGTGGATTCTGCTCTGCCTGGTAGACCACCTCCCACTTCCTTCCCAAAGTAAACTATTCTTAGGATAATTCAAAGACTACCCAAAGCCAAAAGATCAGTGATATAATTGAACATTAGGAAATAAGAGGTCTTTATAAAAATACTCAAAAAGAATAATTTGAGAAGAGGACACCTAAAAATCATTTGCAGAATTTTCAACACTAATGACTTCATGAGAATTACAGGAGGGATTATTTGATAACATATACTAGAAAACTGCATATGGATTTTATAGTCTTTGTATGTCGTGCAGGCAAGTAAAATTGCCTGTCAGGTAAACTTTATATAGAATGAATGTCAGTGTTTTCAGGATGTTCTCTGCCTAGACCTCCACAGGGACATTTATGTCTCCACAGAGATATAAAAATTGTCTTTCATTTTAATGAATTCATATTTTAGAATTTGCAGACAGAAAGGGTGTTTTGAATAAAGACTGAGTATCTGAGAAATCATCATGGATTGTGTGTCGGCTGAAAATTTATTTTACTTTCCTATGGGACTACCCTCCCTTTAGCACTTAAATGGCTTTTAGAAAAAAGTATCCTCAAATAATTTATACTTCAAAGACTATTTCATTCAAAATGATGCATAAATATAAAATATAAAAACTAATGAGAATTGGGGCTATCTGTCAAATTTAACTGCTAAATATGATAATCATAATTTATATATGTAATAACATGATAATGCATGCATATAATAGTAATAACAATAGATATTATGATAATCATAAAGTGTATTAAACCAAAAGGGACTTACGCCTCTGTTGTTTGCAGTAATCTGAAAGTCTGATACTCAATTATCCAAACATAGCAACTAATGATAATGCTTCTGCTGATCATAATATAATAAAAGCTTCAATCTATAAAACAGATTACTATTTCACAAAAATGACATCAAATTTATCAGCAATCCCTACATTCTGTGTGTTTGGGCACTTTTGATTGGCATATTAGATGGCAAGATAATTTGACAAAATGCAGCTAAGCTGTGTTGGGCACATCTACCTTATAGAGAGCTTTGAGCATAGAGTTAGCACCTTAGTAGGGAATCACAGCCATAAGCAAAAGATAGAACATTTTGAAAAATATTTACTTTATAATGAATCTGCTTGGATGATGGATTATTAAACTGTTTAGAAAATCAGATACAGTATTTTGGCATTCCCTTTAAAAAGAACATCTAAACTGGGTGCCAGTAAGTGAGCGTCTGAGTGAGGGACAGTTAGCTGGAGCTGGCTCTCAAAGAGCACACATTTGAAAAGTATTGCAAATCACTATTTTGGGGTCCATTATCATTGATGCCAAATACATAATGACTTTCTTCACATGGTTAAAGTCTGAGCAGAACACAAGGCTAAGGTCTCTGTCTACAAGAAAATGTCTACAAGAACATGAGGTCTCTGTCTACCAGAAAAAATTATGAAGAACCATGTCTTAGGGTCCATATACCGTGTTTCCCCGAAAATAAGACAGGGTCTTACATTTATTTTTCCTCAAGAAGACACCCTAGGGCTTATTTTCAGGGGATGTGTTATTTTTTTAAGTATGGTACAACAATCTACATTTATTCAAATATAGTTAAGTCATCTTCTGAAACATCATCATGACTCTTTCAACCCCGAATTCCATCCTGAATTTCTTACGACTCTATTTCCTTTAGAACCATTGGCCCCAATCTCTCATGTCGAGCAATAGAGCTTTCATGGGGTAGATGAGAAGGGCTGCTCATCTTTTTCACAGCTCCACGAAGAAATGCATGTGTTGTGCAGATATGCTACATAGCCACGCCCATCACTAGGTCTTATTTTTGGGGTAGGACTTATATTGCACAAATGCTTAGAAATCCTGCTAGGGCTTATTTTATGGTAGGTCTTATTTTCAGGGAAACACAGTAGTAAGGAGAGCTATGCTATATTTGGAGAATATGATATAAAACAATTCATTAAATTTAATGCATTTTCTTGTTTGTTTGTTTTTGAGACATAGTCTTGCTCTGTTGCTCAGACTGGAATGCAGTGGTGTCATCATAGCTCACTGCAACCTCAAACTCCTGGGCTCAAGTAATCTTCCTGCCTCAGCCTCCTGAGTAGCTGGGACTATAGGTGTGCACCACCACACATTGCTAATTTTTTTAAATTTTCAAAAAGTTTTTGTAGAGATGGAATCTTGCTATATTGCTCAGGCTGGTAGAAATCCTGGGCTCAAGAAACCTACCCAGTTTAGACTCCCAAAGTGTAAGGATTATAGGCATGAGCTACCACACCTGGCCTAATGCATATTTAGTATGTGCCCAATGCATGTGTTGGCAGTTTTTTTTATTTTTTTTTTTGCTCTAAAAAGATAGTAAATATTTTAGGCGTTGGGGGACATGGAGTCTCTTTTGCAAGTACTCAACTCTGTTGCTATAATGTGAAAGCAAGCATAGACAGATAATATGTAAACAAATGAGTGTGGTTGTGTTCCACTAGAACTTTATTTACAAAACTAGGGGATTGTCCAGCTTTGGCTCAAGGGCCTTATCTTGCAGATTCCTGCTCTAATGTATCAAAGAAATTGGGCCCTGTGATGAGATTTGAATGTTTTTAAAAGCTTGTTCTGATTGACTTTTAGAGGGGGTAATTAGAAGAAGTAAGGCCACATGAAAAAAAAAAGAACTAGTTTGTAACTAGTTAGTGGATGACTTTGATAGACTACTGTGTTGATAGTGGAAATGGAAATGGAGAATAGTTGATGGATTTCAGAGCTATTTAAGTGGTAGAATATATGGAACTAGGTAACAGATTGACTATATGATCTGGGAGATGTGTCCTGGATGGCACCTAGGCTTCTGGCATGAAGAATTGGGCAGATGTTGCTGCATTTACTGAGCCAGGAAACACTGGAGGAAGCCAGGTTTTGGGCGGAAGGACATGGATTCAGTCTCAGCCACATTGCATTTCAGATGCATGTGAGCCGGAGATGTGGAACTTTTGAGTAGGCAGTTGAATTAATATACACGTTTGGAGCTCAGGAGAGAGTTCTAAGCTAGAAATCTAATTATAGACACCATTCACATTTAGTCAGAAATTTTAACCAGGGGAATACGTGAGCAAGATTAGAAAGGGTCTAGGATCAAGCCCCAAGGAACTACAATATTTAAAGATTTCTTAGAAGAGGGGCCTGCAAAAAGAGCCAGAGAGTAGGGAGGAGCATCAGAAGGGTATGTTACCATGGAGGTCACTGTGGTAGTTCCGGTGGGGAGTCTGTGTCTAAGGCTGCTTAAAAGTTAGATATGAGCATTCAGCAACTTGCAGTCCTTAGTGAGAACTGTTTCAATACAGTTCTTTGAGTTTGGGCTGGGTAGATGAGGAGATAGTAGAAGCCAGATTAAAGTAGATTGAAGAGTAGATATAAAGTAATGGAATGATGTAGAGTAAGAAATATCTCCAATAGTAGTAATTAAGAGAGATGACAATGCATCCTAGAGGAATTTGGGAAATATTCTGGTGTGTAAATGTAAGTGCTGCTGGTGTTTAGTATACAGAAGTCACAGATGCTGTGCCCTACAGCGAGTGAGACAGTCCTACACACAAGAAGAATTATTTTGCATCCTGCACAAATCTTTAGTGACTCACAGAACATTTGTGTGGGTGAAAAACCTATTTATAAATACCTGCACTTAAATCACAATTCCATTAAACACATACAAACACACATATACACATACTTTCATGTGAGGAAGGCATATTAAATTATCAAAACTTAAATGGTAACTGTATTTTATACATATATAGATACAGTAATATATACTATATATACTAGCTCTTAAAAAAATGCTACTGCCATGTAAATCAAAGAAAGGCTATCTTTTGTTTTATTTGACCATTACCAAGAATTGTTTAGCATTTAAGAAAATCACATTTTCCATGGCACTTCCGTTAGTTGTATCTGAATACACAGTGCAACACCCCTGGATCAATCTGCATTTGTAATTGTTGCACTCATAGTGAATCTACCTATCGTGGAACCATATGGCATCATTATGTCTTATTGTGTGGATATGCTTGAGAATTTAAATGTTGAAATACCTATATTTTAAATTTGAAAACACTCTCGTTCAATATTTTCTTTCCATTATAGTAGAATATTACATTATAGCCTTTTTATTATGACTAAAAGCAGGTTATGTTGTCTATGAATTTCATGTCAAAATAATAAAGGGGCAGCCTCAGATATTTGCTGTACAAAGTGGATTTGATGCCTATAGGATTGAGAACCACTTACCCCTGGCAAATAAAAACAGTTCTTTCATGGATTACCTTGATTATAAGGCCTTGAAAAGCAAAGGTAAAAAAAAAAAAAGAAACTGTGTGGTTTATAGAACCCTGAAAATGTTATTTAATTTGCATTTTTCAAAGTATTAAAATAAAACTAGTCTGGAATCTTTTACCTAACAATAACAGCATCATTAATAATACTCTGGAAATAAAAGTAACCCAGCAATTTTCTGTTTGAGGATCAAAGCTATTGTTCTTGAAGAAGAGAATTCTGGGAGTTCAATCACAGT
Organism: Mirza zaza; assembly: GCA_008750895.1. Classification (NCBI taxonomy): domain Eukaryota; kingdom Metazoa; phylum Chordata; class Mammalia; order Primates; family Cheirogaleidae; genus Mirza; species Mirza zaza. The sequence continues at coordinate 17,342 of VSMD01032684.1, forward strand.
GATATATCCCCAACAAAAATATTTATCATTGTGAATCAGTATATCTAAAAAGGTATAGAAATATCCATTAATGAGGGTTTGTAATTTAAAAACTTAAGAAAAATAAAAACTATAGACATCTGTAATTTGGTTCCCAGGGCTTTAAAATTTACTTTCTTTGCTGTGTTTCTGAGCTTCCTTCAGCTAAAAAACATAAACATTTTATCCTATGACAGATACACAAATTCAGACAGTTTATGTTAGGGGCTAATGAAAGACCACTAAGGGCATTGAACATGTAGTGACATCTTGTAAAGAAATTAAAGAGTCTAAGTTCACTCCAGACAGCATGCCACTTTTAGTGGACTAGCCACTCATGTTGTATATAAAATGGTGTCTTTTAAATCAGTTTTTGGGACATAAGCACTACTATTCCCATTTTGACTATTGAGAAGAACTAGAGTTGCACCAATATTTTAATTTATTTCTTGAGCAAACCCATTAACTGATAAATGCCCCCAGTTGCTAACCCTACTTCTACTGGGCAGAAGGTAATAGGCTCGACAGCCTCATAACATTATGATTCCTGGAATTAGATAAAGATTACTCACCTTACATGTTCTCTCTAAAAGCTAAGAGGTATCAAAGCAACATAATCCTCATTTACTTCCTCCTATTAAGTGGGCATTTTTTTTTTCTTTTTGCTACTATGTGTGTATTTTGCTGTGTGGGTCTCTTAATTAAAGCATCATTTCTTGGCTCTAGCATTTTATAATTTGGGAAAAAAATATAGGAGTTTCATAAGACTCTTAGGCTGGGGAAAATAATCACTGAATATATACACCTTTTGAAACAGGAAAGGTATACTTATTCTATACCACTTGCAAACAAAGGAGTGAGTAGAAAGGAAGCGGCTGGAATTACAGATCTAAATACAGTGAGATTGTTACTTGCTGCCAAGTCAGGGAAATCTTTTAAATATTTTGAGCTTACTAAGTTATTTTAATAACTTCCACAATACTATGTCATTGAAGTAAGGAAAACACTTGATTCCCGGGCCCTCGGTGGAGTTTTATCTGGTATAGAAATCATATTATTCTGCATAATGCTGGTAGAACCAAGGAATAATTTGTGTCTGGTAACCTATTCTGAGTGGATAATGTAATGGTTTAAAGATTGCTTGAGCCCAGGAGTTTGAGGTTGCTGTGAGCTAGGCTGACGCCATGGCACTCACTCTAGCCTGGGCAACAAAGTGAGACTCTGTCTCAAAAAACAAACAAATAAATAAATAAAGATTGGAGCAAGGTTGGGTGTGATAGTTCATGCCTGTAATCCCAGCATGTATATTTTTATGGAATAAGGGAAATAAATTAATGAATAAATATTTCAAAAATATAAATAGCAAATAGCAACTCATAGCTAAAGTGGTCTGAAGCATAAATAATTAAAGAAGATAAAACCATTTATTGTAACTTACATGTATCTGTGAATACACTAAATATATTTCTGCTTTCTCTACATCTCAACCCTATTCCTTATGTTGTCTTTCTCTTTTTTCTTTTCCTTCCATCTTCTTTCTGTGCTTCTTTACCTACACTATTTATCCATTACTTAATCATTTGGAAATGAAGTGATACATTAATTATTTTTAATCTAATGAAAAATTTATACTATAATTTTAAAAACCTAAATTTAGTGTTTTCTATATCATTAAAATTATAATATTAAATTCATTTGTGACTCCTTAATAAATTATAACAACTACTGTCTTCATCTAAAGAATGATAAAACAGCTTTTGTTAACAAACCCCAAATGAGCTATTAGTAATGAAAATATGACCTGGCAGCTAGAATTTGACATCATTCTCTTGTTGGATAGGCATGATTCTACAGTACACCCACTATTAATTGGAACTGGATATTGAGAGATTGGTGTCCAAGTATATGAGAAATTGAGCTAACTTATTACTTTACAAATTTTTCCAGGTAAAGGTTGGCTGAACAAGGCTGGCAATGTCTGGATATCAAACAGAAAAAAATTTATAAATTATGTTAGTATTTAATACTTTATTATTAATATAGGAAAAACACATTCATTACAAATATAGTAATTTAGTGCATGGTATAATTTACAATTTCCTATATCACATGAAAAATATATTTTGGGTCCTTGTGTATGATTGGTGGATACTCTGATCATCAATTCATTTTACTCTCTTCCACTCTAATTACTTCTTAGTATGTAGACAACATTTTAACGCATACTTAAAAACCCCTTGGAGTTCTTGGCATTTGATAAACTAGGGAATTGATGCAGTGCTATTAATATTTCACTTGATATATGTCCTATATTAAAAGTCTGAAAGTAACACCTATTTTTCACATTTCAGGCAAAATTTTTCAGTTATGTTTTACAGTAAAATAATGTCAAGATGAATTGATAAAAGTGCACATATTTAGAGAAATATGTAGAGAAAAACCACTTCATCTGAATTTTAGAAATTTATTTTTCTTTTCAGAATACATGATTAAAAATCTTTCACCAGGTGCCTTTTTATTAATACTAATGACCAATAACCACCCTGGCAGTCAATTGCATCCTCTCCTATCTCTAGGTGTTAAATTGTCTGGCTGTCCCACGTGCAGGCTATCATGAGTTTATCATAAAATCTAAAAACAGCAAAACTCACAGTATTAAAATAGGACTTCATTTTTCTACTCTATTCTACAATTATACCAATTATCCTACGAATGTGCACAGAGGAGTTGTTACCAACAAAGAAGGTAAAAACTATCAGAACTAAACAGGTGAAGAATTTACAAGGGTTAAGTTGGAAAAAAAAAAGAAAAATAAACAGGTGAAGAAACTTGTAGAAAAGCAGAAACAAGCTCATAACAATTTAACATTCTGCATCTAGGATAAAAGATCAGTTTATGCTGCATGATTGATTAAAGGATTTTAATACAACAGCATGAAACAATGGTACAGGACTCTTGGGTTTTGCAATTCCTGAGGACTGTGTAGATTAACTCAGGGCTAAATGGATTATGGGGTTGATTGACAGCTGTCAATCCAACAAACAGCCAGCTATCTAATAAACACATTTAGTTCTCGCAACAGCCCTGTAAGTTTTTTCATTGTAATTCACATATATCTTATAAAGGAAGAGACTCCTCAAGGTCACACAACTAGATAATCAACTAGTGAATTGGCAGAGTTTGGATTTGAATCAAGAGTTTGATCTCAACTACTTTTGATTATAAGCTTCTTGAAATCAGAATCCACATCTTAATCATTTTTATGTTCCTATAGTATTTACATATTAGTGGACCTTGGTCATTGTACACAATCTTACTAAGACTTACTAAGACATGATTTTAAAAAATCCCACTTCATCATTACCTCCCAAATGTACATGTTATAGTAGTCATGGCTCCATCCTTCCCATTATTTATTTCAAGAAGATAATGCTATAATTAACATTATACTCTGTTCAATGAAGCCTGCTTACTGAGAAAGCTAACAGTGACATCCAGCTTGTTGCAAACCTGCCATGCAGTTTACAAATCTCCAGCTTAGCTGATTTGTAAACTGGATCACTCTGTCTTTACCAGGCTTTCACCTCACTTAAGCCCTCTCTTGTTCTGGCTTTGTAATCTATGTTTCACAGCCTCCTCCTCACATTCCAAACTTGATCAGGCATTTATAATATCAATATCCAATCCTCAAAGGAGCTCTTTCTTTAGGCTGGTTCACAATCCTCTCCTACAGACAGGAAGCCTTATTTTTTTAGTTTTCAAATATATTCTGGTTTTTCAAATATTTCTGACTTCCTTGGATTTTCAGAGAAACCTCTGATTCCTGTCCTTTTCATGATAAGATGCTACAGGGCAAAGGCAAATTAGAAAGGCAAGGGCCACGACTTGGGCATGACACTTGATATTTATGAGCTTCACTTATGTTTTTAAAGACTCGATGTTTTTGGAGCAGTTTTAGATTCATAGTCAAATTGAGAGAAATATATGAAAATTTTCCATATACCTCCTGTTCCTACACATGTATAGCCTCTCCTATTATCGACATTACCTACCAGGGACGTACATTGGTTACAATCATTGAAACTGCATTGACACATCATAATCACCAAAGTCCATCCTTTTCATTAGGGTTCACTCTTGGTGTTGTACATTCTGAGCCTGGACAAATGCATAACGACATGTATCCCCTATTACAGTATCATTCAGACTATTTTCCCTGCCCTAAACATCTTCTAGGCTCCACTTATTCATCCCTCCGTCCCCACAATCCATAGCAAAAATAGATCTTTTTATTGTCTTTATCATTCATTTTACATTTTTTAGGATGCCATATAGCTGGAGTCGTACAGAATGTAGCCTTTTCACATTGGCTTTTTTCACTTAGCAATACATGAGTAAGGTGGTTCCATTTCTTTTTATGGATTGATAACTCATCTCTTTTTAGCACTGAATAAATAATATTCCACTGCTTGGATGTGTCACGGTTTATCCATACACTTACTGAAGGACATGCTTGCTTCCATGCTTTGGTAATTAAGAATAAAGCTGCTGTAAACATCTGTGCACAATTTTTTTTTACATACACATGATTTCAACTCTCTTGTGTAGATATTCAGGAACATGATTGCTGGGTTATATGGTAAGATTATGTTTAGTTTTATAAGAAACTGTCAAATTGTCTTTCAAAGTTGCTGTAAAATTTTGGATTCCCAGCAACAATAAATGAGAGTTCCTGATAATCCACAACCCCGCCCGCATTTGTTGTTGATGTTGTCAGTGTTCTAGATTTTGACCATTCTAGTAGGTGTGTAGTGTTATCTGACCGTTGTTTTAATAAGCCTCACTTTTTTTTTATCCATACCATTAAAGGATTGGCCTAAATATTTAAGTTTAGCTTTTAGGTCTAAAGTCTGAAAGTCTCTAACAAGTAATTTTGTAATGTTTAAATTATATAGTGAAGATGAATAAGAAAATGCCACTATTTAATTTCCTAAATTGAAAGATGACATAAGAAAGAGTCCCAGAAACTGTCAGATCTAATGTCAAAGGATTTATCACTAACCAGTTATAAGAATTCTGCTAAGCCATTTCAACTTTATCTGAGTTCCCTCATCTACAATAAAAGAGATTAAAAGACACTGTACTTTCCCAGCAGGTTCATTCTCAGGAAAATATGTGATAGCATTCTAAATTATTTAAAGATGTTCCAGGATTGGAAACTTTAACTTATTACTCAAATCATCATCAGTTAATTGCTGAATTTTAGATTTTTGGAGAATTTCTAGTGCAGATGTTCTTAATCGGGGGACCACAGACGCCCAAGCTCTCCTGAATAGGATTCAGAGAATTTGCAAGCTACCGTGAGAAATAATACTTCTTTATTTTCATTAGTCTCCTACTTAACTTTAAAATTCCCTTCAATTATGAACAAAAGTAGCAAATTACAGTGGTATTATCAATAACTAACATTTTGTCATCAATAAAAATGGTAGGTATTTTCACAATGTATTTAGCTATTGCAGAGATCTCAAAATATTTTATTTTCATCACTAGATTTGCTAGTAGATTTTACTTAATGTATTAATTTCAAAAGGCACATATATCACTACATCTTTTTTAATTTTGAAAACTCCATTTTAATATAATTGTTTTCTTTAGCATATACTAATTTTGTGCATTTCAAAATGGGTTTTTAGAAATGTTGAAGTCAAAAGCTTCAACAGACTGTCAAGGGGTGAGATCTATGGCAAAAACATTTCTAGTTTACAGGTGATGAGATGTGGCAACATCCTCACAGTAGCATATGCAGGTAGCCACAGAACGTTTACCTGTAGTCAGATCTCTTGATTTGTGACAAGTGTCCTTTCTACCATTTCCATGCCTTCTCTCTAAGTCTCTGCAATGGATCAATGTCCCCTAAACTTCCTGTGGTTAAACTTAATGGCTAAAGTGATAATATTGAGAGGTGGTGCCTTTAGGGGGTGATTAAGTAATAAGGGCTGAGCCCTCATGGATAGAATTAGGGCCCTTATAAAAGAGCTTAGGGGAGTGGGCTGGATCTCTTCCACTCTTCTGCCATGTGAGGGCACAGTGTTCTTGCCTTTTGCACTTTTTACCACTTCCACCATTTGAGAATGAAGCAAGCGGGAATGGCTTTTATCAAAAAGTCCCAAAATAATAAATGTCGGCATGGATGTGGAGAGAGAGGAACACTCATACACTGCCAGTGGGACTGCAAGTTAGTACAATCTCTGTGGAAAGTAATATGGAGATACTTTAAAGAACAAAAAGTAGAAATACCATTTAATCCAGCAATCCCACTACTGGGCATCTACCCAAAGGAAAAAAAAAGAACATTATATAAAAGACACCTCTGCACTCAAATGTTTATAGCAGCACAATTCACAATTGCAAAAATGTGGAAATAAGCCAAGTGCCCATCAATACTTCAGTGGATTATTAAAATGTGGTATATGCATACCGTGGAGTATTACTCAGCCACCAAAAACAATGGTGATATGGCACCTCTTGTATTATCCTGGATGGAGCTGGAGCCCATTCTACTGAGTGAAATATTACAGGAATGGAAAAACAAGCACCACATATACTAACCATCAAATTGGCACTAATTGATCAACACTTATGTGCACACATGGAAGTAACATTAATTGGATGTCCAGCAGGTAGGAGGTGGGTGGAGGGGATGGGTATATTCACACCTAGTGGGTGAGGTGTGCACTGTCTGTCTACATGCTTGTAGCTCTGACTTGGGTGGTTCAAAGGCAATATATATATAACCTTTGTATCCCCCTAATATTTTGAAGTAAAGAAAAAAATTAAAAATGAAAACAATAAAAAATAAACTAAAAAAAGAGAATGAAGCAGGAAGCCCTCACCAGATACCAAATACTGATGACTTGATCTTGGATTTCCCAGTTTCCAAACTATAAAAAATAAATTTCTGTTCTTTATAAATTACCCAGTTTCAGGTATCTTGTTATAACAACACAAGGGGTCTAAGACAGCTACCATTTACAATGCTCTTAGTATTTGAGCCTAAAACAGTATCTGGACAGGAAAAAAAGAATTTCAAATTGACCCAGTATAATGTCTTCTAGACACATGTATTTAAAATTAAGACAAAGGCATCAGGCATTTGAATTGCATTACCTCTAATGGAAAAGTTTATGTAAGTAAACTGCTTCTTCAGAACTCTCAGTTCTCAGAGACAATTGTTCCTAAAACCATATTAGCAACAGATGTTTGATAGGGGATAAGAGGACTAAAGCCATCATCATGTTTAACTTAAATGGCCACTGAAACCAGTACAAGGCAGCAATGGGCATTTTAAAGGGCAAAAGACCTAGTATTGACATAGCTAAAGAATTTATTCATTAAACAGGTTCTTTCCATGTCATAAGCTGTTGGATGACATTATGAATGTTTCCATTTATTTACAGTACAAGTCACATGACTCTTACAGACCCAGCAAGTGGACAGGCAACTGAACACTTGCTACAAAAACCTTGTTCCTAGAGCAGAAGCTGGGAGCTGATTAGAAATGCAGAATCTCAGTTCCCAGCCCACAACTACTGAATAACAATCCCATTTTACCCAAATCCCAGGTTCACATTAAAGCTTAAGAAACCTTTGTCCAAGGAACACTGGAGCTGGAACAAAAAGTGTGTGTTGGGGGGTAGGATTTAACTGAAAAAATATGTGAAATTAAACAATGCAAAAGCAAAGTTTGTGACTTTAAAAAAAGGTATCTTCACTATTTTAACAGCTTGAAGCATAATTTATATACCATAAAATTCACCTTTTAAGGGTACAATTCAATGAGTTTTAGTAAATTAATACAATCATGCAGTCATAACCACAATTCACTTCCATCATTCTGAAAAGTTCCCTAGTGTCTCTTTGCAGTCAACCCTCACTTCCATCCCTGACCCCAAGTAACTACTGATCTGGTTTCTGTGTCTACAATTATGTCTTTTGTGGAAATGTCATTTAAATGGATTCATATAATACTTAGCATTTTGTCCCTGGCTTCTTTCACTTAGCATGATGTTTTTGAGGTACATCTATGGGAAACAGTAAATACGGATTTCATTCTATGGATATGCCACTTTTTGTTTACCCATTCACCAGGTGATAGACGTTTGTGTTGTTTGCAGTGTTGGGCATGCTATGAATAATACTGCTATGAACACTTGCATATAAGTCTTTGTATTTCCACAACAGTTTTGATAACTATTAATCAGCAATCAGATTTACAAGTAATGTGTAAGTAAAAAAAAAGTGAAAGAACAATGAAAGACTCAAACAGACTTATTAGTGTTCTTGGTTATTCTGGCAATAAGTATATTTGTGCCGACAAGGTGGACATCTTTTCTTGTGGAGAGACAGCCCCATGCTGTCAAGTAGAAGAATAAATGTTGTCATGTAACTCCACAGGAAGGTTAAAGGAAGAAGGACCTTGCTACTGTAGCTGGATACTGATGTCTGGGCTGGTGGAAAGAAAGAAGAAAATATGGACGTCTACATTAAGCATCCATGTTTGTGGGCAATTCTCATAACTGAATTGGTGTGATGAGGAGGTAAGAGGAGGGTGGACTGGATCATTAAGTCTAGGAAACAGATGAAAGATATTTGTGAAAGGCAGGGGAGGAAAGGCACTGAAGAGGTAATTTTAAGATGAAACATAGGCTTACTAAGAGTGACCAAGTATTAGGTCTTTAAATAATGCTCATTGACTGGGTAATACAGCACCTCCAGGGGCCCAATCACAGAGAACCTCCATCAACCCCCTGATGCCTGCCTGGGATTCTTTCATGAAGCTGCATCTACCGGGTATTGGGGGCTGCTCTTAACCTTATGTTTTAAGAAGCACTGAAAACAAGAGCAGACTGGAGACACTTTGACAAGGATGCCACACTGATGATTGACTGCCTCCTTTCACTGACTTGATGAGCTAGTTAGGGTACCCAAGATGCCGATCAGTTGCAGCTGGGGGAGGAGGCTGGTGTAGCCACTGGGATAATACTCCCTCTTATAGACTTCTCCCAAGCACTTAGCCTTAGTCAACCCCTTAACCTTAAGGTGCTATGATAGTAATAATAATACCAAATGATTGCTATTATTTTGCATCACTAAATTCTGAGGGTAATTTATTTCGGGCAGGCCTTTCTTACATAGCGATGGATAATTGGAACTTTTTTCGTGCTTCTCAAATTTTCAGTAAAGTTTCACATACTCAGGAAATGCTTGCTGTCAGTGGGTACACATGTAAGGCAGAGGAACGACAATGTATATTGCCTTGAGGTTGATGACTGTCAGTAGGATAAGAACAGAGATAGCATACTCTCACATATGGGAACCAGGAGAGAGAGGGAGCCAAGAATAAAGTGGGTGCAGAAATTGTGTGGAAAATGTTATTCTTTTACCAGCTGTGGAATTGGGGGTTCAGCCAAAGGGTGGGGTCTGGCAAGTCAACACATGGATTACATTTGATGGTTATGTCTGTGACTTTCAAGTGAGGTGTTGCATGAGATCTACTTCATGTTCCTCAGTTTGCATGATTGAAAAATTTAAACTGCTTCATCAGATGTTCTTTTGGTCTCTGAGAGCACTGAATGAGAGCAAGTTCATTTGAATGTCTGGGTCAAGGGGGTAGCCTCTTGAACAACATATTGAGCTGAGTTGAATGAATCAGCCAGTTGAATTTGAACTTCTGAGATGAGGTTAAAGGAAGGGCTTCTATTGTGATATGGAGTCTAAAGTAGCTCCATCTTGGACACTAGTCCACCATGTTGGCTTCTGATTAAGCACAGTTCCAGAAGTGCCTCTAAGATTTCCACTTTATCTACTGTTCTTTGTGAAAGAACACACACTTACTGTAAATCCTGACCTTAGGTCAAGACAACCTTGATGTTAGTGCACAAATTACAAGCAGTGATGTGTATAGCATTCTTGTCTTTCCCTGTAAGGTCAACTCTAATTGTCCTGCACATTCTCGATAAAGCATGTATACCCTTTTCTTATAGTCTATAAACCCTGGGTCTCAGGGGTAACAGCGCCGAGATCTACCTGTCTCGCAGCCACTTATGACCACATTTCTGTCCATAAATTCCCCAGTAAGTCACCCTCTGCCGAGAAAAAGAAAGAAATAAAGAGAGAAGTAACTAGATGGTTCCAAGTACCTGAGTGTGCGGAAGTCAAGAATGACATGGGAAAGAAACTAAGGCCTGCTGTGCTGATAGGTGGCTGATGGGTGATGAGCAAGAGAAGGGATAAGCCCTCTTAGCCGCAGATGAGAGGAATTTCATCTGAATTAACGCAGTTGAATTTATGGCTTCATTATTCTGGCATTATTGTGAAGGCTATAAAAAAGTTGGCTTACCTGAAATCTAAAGGGAGATTTAAGGTTGAAAAGTTTTATTTAATAGTTACCTCTTTGACTTTTGGAACTTCTTGGTCTCTCTCCCCTCCCTAACATAGGATTAAAAGTTCATCTAAAAGTGAAATTATATACTTGACTAACAAATAGCATAATATCAATTTATTCCCTAAAATATAATTACCTGGGCCACTATTTTGATCTAAGTCATTTAATAAAATAAAATTATTATAAAAAGCCCTATAGCTACAGAGATCTGAAAAAAAAGTTATGCACCATAAGCGATACCTTACTTTTGATACACAAAATTCAACTCAGCATGAGTTTTGCATATTTTAATAATGAAAAATATGCTATTTTTGTGCTTCATTAACTTTCTTATACCCTCATGAATAAGTGTAATTGTATAGGTGTCTGATTATAAAACTCTTAGTTAAAAGATAGAGAAATCCAACATATTGTTTATAATATTTACTTTTATCAGAAAATAAGTGACACATATTCACATATAGGAAGGGTATTTTAAAATCACCCTATTTTTACAACACAAAGATAATCACTGTTAACAATAGAAACATTTCCTATTGTAATGTTAAAAGCATGATTGTTACTTTGCTAAAATCAACTGCTTTATCAATTTGACTCATTTTTTAAAACTCAATTTGGGGCATGTTTTAAAGGCTATGTAAGACAATTTTTTCTTCTGCCAAAAAATTGCTTAAGGGCACATCTCGCTGACTTCTTTCTCTCATCTTTAAAGCATTTTGTGGGAGGACTAACAGTGTCCTTGTTGGAATTGTTCTGAGATCTTGACTAACTAGCTATTTCCCAAAATGTACATGAGCTAATCTGTGATTATAATCTTCTCTCAGTGTCAAGGAGTCTGATTTCTCAATGAACATCTAGAATAACTGGCACTGTTCAGGCCATACCCACTTTATTTTATAGTCATTTCTTAAGAAACCCCTTTTTTTTTGTTCACTTTAATAAATAGATGTGAAGTTTGTCTTCCAATAAATTAATTAACAAAGAAGCTTTGAAGTACCTGAAGCATAATAAAATAGAGAAAAAGAAACCTGAATAAACCTTAAATACAAAATTTGCTCTAAAATGTAAACATTAATTACTTTTTCAGGCCTTCAAATAAAAATACTGCATGTTATTCAGAAGAGCAAAGCACAAGCAGTCAAACTATATATTGTTTCTGTCCAATATAGCTTCAGGAACACAATTTTATTACTACTAATGCTATTATTTGGTTTTGTATTATCTTCTTTGAAAAGGCACTTAACCGTTTATTTTTAATTTTCATTTTCTCTTTCACTGGTGAGAAGTTGGAGACATGAAAAGGTTAAATTTAGTCTCTGAAGTTCTGAGTAAAGGTGCTCTTTTAAGTAATGTCACCTGACTTTCTTCCTATAAACTTAATCAGCAGTCTGGGGCACCACTAGGATCCAGCCACCTCATGAGCATGAGTTCATATAAAATGAGCAAATGAGAAAATGAGCAAAATTTGCTATTAGACTATTACTAGCAAAAGTAATAGTCTGAGAAACATTTCTATTCTTTGGTCTCATAGAGAACTGGCAGCTATGGTTTTGGTTATTGAAACAATAAAAGGGAAACAGATTGTAAAAATACTATCATGTATGATTGTATAGAACACAAGTGATCTCAACAAATTATAAATCATCCTCATTATTCTTCACTAACTTGATCTTTTGTTCCCTCAGTCAAGGCACATTATTGAATGCTTGTTATACATTTGGAACTGTATGAAAGGCTCTTGGAAAGTCAAGGTGATTGAAACACAAACCATGACTTGAAGATGCTCTAACCAAGAGAAAAATACTTGTTAACATTTGAAACCTTCAGAAGCTCAATAAAGCTTGCATTTACTAAGAATATTCTGTGTCATACTGTCAGAAATGAAATATTAGTTTTTCATTCTTTTGTTATTTTCCTTAAACTTCTTTAGGTGGAAATATTTCCGGACCAAACCTAAACTCGGTAATTCTGATAAAAGAATTATTCCTAATTGATACTTTCTCTGTCGGTTTTAGCTCTTCTAAAAGACTTGAGCTTGGATACATGCCAAAGCAGGTCATCTCTCTGTTATATGGGATATTTTGAGTAATATGTTCCATCCTAGGCTCTGTTATTTCTCCAATTTTCTTACAATAGTGTAAGGTCATTGAAAAATATATATGTGTGTGCTGTAGTCAACAGAAGCAAGACTGAAACAAATGGGGAGTGTTTGTACAACCATATTAATTTGAAATCTTTGTGGTTTCTTTTGGTTATCGCCAACTATACTCTTAAATATTTGGATGGTTTGGAGAGTTTTATTAATACATATTAATAGGTATCTCCAGCAGAATTACAATCCACCAATATTTCCCAATGAGTTGTATTTCTAACCATTTCAAAACAGTTTATAAACTTTCACAGAGTAATACAACTTAATCAATTTAAGATAAACAAAGCCCTATTTTTACCAAAGGAAGTGGAACACAAACCTTTAAAATGCAATGATTTATATGCAGAGCTCAGCCCACCTGATTTTATTTTATTAATAGAATTTCCAGTTTGCCTATTTTTCCCAACATCAGTTCATCTATGCATTACTCTTCTGTTACTCCTGGTCAAAAATTACTTCTTTCCTTATTTATTGAGCTTCCTTATTTTGAAGTTCGCTGCCCAGGTTACAATCTGGGTCCTCTTGAGCAGTTACCAATTTAAAAAAACAAATCTGATATTAATCATTTGTTGAGCATTTACTACATGCAAAGTTCTTTGTACCCACTCATTCCTCATAATAAGCTGACAAGATAGGGATTGTTTATTCTAAATTTAGAGTAGAGGAAACCAAAGCGTAGAGAGTTTAGAAAAGTCACTAATACCACAGAGCTCTTAAATTAATTGAGGTGTTAATTTGTGACAAATTAAATCATCTAAAGAAGAGCAGCAAGGAAACATAGGTCAGGGAAGGGGGTATTATAGATGAAAGAGTGAGAGAAAGAACCAAGATTCTTTTCTTCCTAAGGAAGATTTTTTTCTTGAGACAGAATCTTTCTCTGTTGTCCAGGATGGAGTGCAGTGGCATCATCATAGTTGATTGCAACCTTAAACTCCTGGGCTCAAGTGATCCTTCTGCCTCAGCCTCCCAAGTAACTGGGACTTCAGATGTAGCCACCATCCCCAGCTAATTTTTGAATTTTTGTATTTTATGTAGAGATGGGGTTTCATTGTATTGCCCAAGCTGGACTCAAATTCTTGGCCTTAAGCAATCTTCCTGCCTCAGCCTTCCAAATTGGTAGGATTACAGGAATGAGCCATTGGGCCTGGCCTTATAAGGAAGATTTATTTTTTTAAATGACAAATCAAATAAACTTAACTGAAAGCCTCAGCAGGCAGCATGGATTAAACAAGAGGTTCCTTATGATAACCATGCATAGCAACAAGGCATCTTGCATCAAAACTAGGTCCACAGTCTCAGTGTGCATAGGAGAGAGATCCATGTTTAAGTAGGGAGATAGCTATTAATATCTTCTATTACTTTCTATCTATCAATAATTTAACTTACAAATAAATAGAAAGGATTTTCAAGTCATTTCAAAATAACTACTACATCAATCATCAGCTTGATTTCATTTCTGGCATCAGAAAAGAAGGTATTTCCTTTTTCAAAGCTATTATAATATGTATTTTCTTGAATTTTTGTGAAGATAACATGATAGATTAAGTGCAGGTCTTACAATGAGAGAGAAAACATACCTGCCTTTATGTCTTCTATCTTTGGAGTTTAAATCCTAACTTTTGCCCAGATAGTCACCTCTCTGTCTCTGATGTTGAAGCCCTCCCTGATGTATGTCACTGACAGATGTTCCAGGCTGTATAATTAGAAAAAAAGGATATACTTGGGCCTCAACTTTATACTCATTCTTGTTGTCATCTAAGATCCATAAGCTTTTGGCAAATCAACTTTTCCTAGCTATTTCTTGGCTGACAGCAGGTGAAAAGATTTAAGATGAGAATTAATTACACTCATATAAAACTACCAAGGGACATGCCTGTGAGAGTTGCTCATTGGCCCCAAAGGATATAAAATGTCAGAGAAACAGCAGCAGCAATATATCAATGAACCAAATGTTTCTGATGCTTGACAAAATACATTATATCAATAAAAGATGTTGTGTTCTGTAATGAGACTGTACAAGAAAAGAATTTTAAAAACACCACTTTTCGGCAGATATACTATTTAAAACAAGGTTTCCTTATGTATAATACCAGTGGTGAATAGATCAATCCTATATAATTTTTAAATTTTTGCTATTAAAAATGAGGGAAAATAGATTACAATAAAATACTGGTTAATAATAAAATTAAAATTATGAAATTGGGCCAAAATTCACATATCCAAGGGGAAGGTTAAGACTTCATATTCTGTATGTACTTCTGAACTGAATTAGGACAGCAAAATCATAGTTCACACTTAAGAAGAAAAGGTAAGTTTAGATTAAAAGTACTGTGTTTCTCATACTAAAAGCTTACAAAATATGTTATTTTTTCATGTCAGTGGAGAAAGTACTGTATCTATGGCAATGCAAGGGTGATTGTGAAAAGAAACATTGAAAGTGCTTTTGTAGTCTATGATTAACACTCCTTTTTTCTATTCAATCGAAGTATAATGTGTACATTTTAAAGTGCCCAAATGTTAAGTTTACAGCTACCCTACAATGTGTATACACACGCATACACCCCAGATCAATAAATAAAACAATTTTAGCACTTTATACTCACTTATGCTTCCTCCTAGTCAATATTCTCTCCCAGAGATAACCACTATTCTGACCTCCATTATAAAAGATTCAATTTTGAATGTTTTTATATTTCATATATGATGACCATTCATCATGTATTTTGTGTCTGGATTCTTTTGCTCCTTATTATGTCTGTGAGATCCATTCAGGTTCTTGTGTGCATCAATAATATATTAGTTTTGTTGCTGCAGATATCTGTAATTCTATAGTATGAATATATGACAATTATTTATACATTCTACTATTGATGGACATTTAAGTTGCTCCAGTTTGGGGATATAACTCATAATGTTGTATTAATATTCTTGTATATGTTACTTTAGTAGAAACAAACACTTCTCTCAGTTGTATACCCAGGAGTGAACATGTTATGCTTTATTATTATTATTATTTCAGAATATTACAGGAGTACAAACGTTTAGGTGCACATGTTATGCTTTAATGTATATATATATGTTTAAAATTAGTAGACTTTGCCAAATGTTTTCCTAAATTGTTATACCAATCCCAATAGCAATATATGAGAGTTCTCTCTGTTCTACATTATTGCTAGTACTAAGTATTCACAATCATTTTAATTTTAGCCATTCTAGCGGGAGTCTAGTAGTATCACTTTGTAGTTTTGATTTTTTTTTTTGATGAGTAATGATGCTAAGCACCTTTTTACAATTTTATTGTCTATCTGGATATTCTGTTTTGTGAAATGCTGTTTCAATTTATTTGCCCATGTCTAAGTAATTTGTCAAGTCTTTTTTCTTGTTTCATAGGCTCTTCAAATATTCCAGGCATGAGCTCTTTGTCAGACATAGATATTACAGATACCTTTTCCCAGTCAATAGCGTGCGGTTCATTCTTATAATGCTTAGTGAATAGTTCTTAGTTTTAATAAAGAACTAAGAACTGATCAATAATTTCTTAAGTGTTTAGTGCTTTTTATATACTGTAAAAAAACTTTTTTACTCCATGATCATGTAGATATTCATTTATGTTGCTTTTTAGAAACTTTTCTTCTGAAAGTGTTGTTTCGCCCTTTTCATTTGGTTCTATGATCCCATTTAGTATACATATATTGTGTGAGATGGAGAATATAGTTCCTTTTCCCCCATATAAATATACTACTCATTTAACATCTTATAAAAACACCATTACATTCCCACTGAATTGCAGCAATGACTTTATCATAATTTAGAAAACTATATATTTTTTTAGATCGATAGTCAATTCCATTATTAAATCTGCCTATACTTTCACCAAAAGCACAAACTATCTTATTGAAACATCTTCATAGAAGTCCTGAGATATGTAGTATAAGTCCTTCAAATTTTTGGTAAATATCATTGGCATTTTAATCCAAATTTTAGAATCAGCTTGTAAATCTTTACAAAAAGAAAAACCTGCTTGGATTTTGATTTGGCTCCTCATGGATCTTTATATCAATTTGAAGAGTTGTAATATCCGAACAATATTGAGTCTTCAATTCATGGCCATGAATATCTTTCTATTTATTTGAATATTTCTGAATTTCTTTCAATTATGTTTTGTGGTTTTTCAGTGCTAAGGTTTGGAATATTTTAGGTTAGATTTAATCCCAGATATTTCATGATATTTGTGGTATTGCAACCAGCATTTTTAAAGATTCACTATTTACTTGTTCATTGTTTATATACAAGAAATAGAGATTATATTTGTATGGGGACTTTGTATCTAAAAACATTCACCTGTTTACTTATTCTAATAGAGTGTTTCTAGAATCTTTTGGAATTTCTATTTTTACAATCATATCATCTGCAGATAATAACAGTTTTATTTCTGGTTTCTAATCTTAATACTTTTAATTTCATTTTCTTTGCTATATGCACTGGCTGAAACTACCAGTACAGTATTAAATAAAAGTGATGGTATTAGACAAACTTTTCTTTTTTCAATCTCAGTAGAAATTATTGAATGCTTTATTGAATGGGATGTGAGCTGTTAGGTTTTATTATAGAAACTTTTTTATTGCATGAAAATAGTTCTATTTAATTCTCATGTGTAGTGAACTTCTGTTTTTAAAATAATGTTAAATGGTTTTGTTTCTAAAAATTTTTTATGGATACTTACTAGTTGTACATATTTATTTGGTACATATGATATTTTGATACAAACATACAATGTGTAATGATTAAATCAGGGTGATTGGAATATCCATCGCCTTAAACATTTATCATTTATTTTTTCGGGGAAAATTCCAAGTGCACTCCTCTAGTATTTTGAAATATACAATAAATTATTGTTAAATATAGTCATCCTATTGTGCTACTGAACACTAGATCTTTTATCTCTAATATTTAACAGTATTTTTGTACCCATTAACCAACCTCTCTTCATCCCCCTCTCCCCACTACTCTTCCCAACCCTGGTAACCACCATTCTCCTTTCTATCTCCACGAGATCAATTTTTTAGCTCCCACGAATGAGTGAGAGCATATGATATTTGTCTTTCTGTGCTGGCTTATTTCTCCTAACATAATGTTGTAACATGTGTCAGAATTTCATTCTTTTTTATGGCTAGATAATATTCCATTGCATTAAATACTACATTTTTGTTTATCCATTCATCCCTTGATGGACTTTTGGGTTGTTGCCACATTTCGACTATTTTAATAAAGTTGCTATAAACATTTTTATTCAAATTTTTCTGTGCACATAGGTTTGAATTTCTCTTGGGTAAAAGAGTAGAATTGCAGGGTCATATGGTAACTCTATGTTTAATTGTTTGAGGAGCTGACAGTTTTCAAAGCAGCTGTTCTTTAAATTGTTGTTCTCCTCTTTCTCTCTCTCACACATACACACACTCACACACATATATATATTTTCTCTTTGTATGTATATATACAATTTTAAGAAATATATTACAAATCCTATGAGACATTATTACTTTTGTTTTTAAATAATCAATAATCTATTATATTTATGCACACATGGAACATATTTGGTGTTCTACATAACTCTGTTTTTCTTTATACCTCTGTCTTGTTATATGCTTTCATGTAGTAATAATTGTCTTTCATCTTGAAGAATTTCCCATAATATACTTTGCAGTGAATTGCTGATAAAGAATTCACTTGGGTATTATTTGTCCAAAGTGTGTAAAATTTAATTTTGAAGAATATTTTTACTCATTGTAGAATTTGATATTGACTTTTTGTGTTTTATCACTTTAATGATAATTTTCTTTGTTCTTTAGGATTAATACTTTCTAGTGAGACATCAGCTTAAGTTTTATTTTTCATCCTTTCCCATTATTTCTTCTGGCTGCCTTTAAAAATTTTTCTTTGCTTTGGTTTTCAATATGATGGGCTTATATATGATTATTTTTTTCATACTTAACCATCTTGGAATTTTCTGAGCTTCTTACCTCAAACTTTTTATATCATGTGCTAAGGGTTTTTTAAAAATTTTTTAACAAGTTTGCTCAGCCATAGTCTCTTCAATTATTACTTTGCTATTCTTTCTCTCCTTTCTTGAGATGATGTCACTATTTTTGTTTGATTTTTAAGTTACTATGCCATTTTCTCCTATAGTAAATGAATATTTGATATTATAATCATAAAATAATTTTAGGATTGTGACATTTTTATGTATAATAAAAATATATTTGGTCTTAATCCTAGTTTCCCAGCCCACGGCTCCTAAACCCCTTGAAATCTCCAACGTGGTGTGTCTTTTTGTATGCAGCTGAGATGACTGATGATGGGAGCTCCTGGGTAGTTTTAGCACGGGAGCTGGTTGCCAGAAGAATCAACCATGTGAGTAGAGGGTTGGAGCTTTCAGCTTTACCCCCAGCCTCCAAGGCGAGGAGAGGGACTGAAGGTTGAGTTGATCACCAATGGTCAATGATGTAATCAATCATGCTGACATCATGAAGCCTTCATGAAAACCCAAAAGGACAGGGTTTGGAGAGCTTCCAGGTTGCCTAATACATCTATGCTCCAACTCTCCAGGGACATCCTTTAAAATATCCTGAGTAATTAATCCAAAGTAGTAAAGTGTTTCCCTGAGTTCTGCGAAACACTCTAGCAAATGATAGAACCAGAGGAAAGGGCTGGGGGAAGCTACGATTTATAGCTGGTTGGTTAGAATTTCCATAGGACTGAATTCACAAGTAGTGTCTGAAGTGGGAGGCAGTCTCGTGGCATTGATCCCTTAGCCTGTGGGATCTGACACTAACTCCAGGAAGAGAGTGTTAGAATTGAATTGAATTATAGGACACTCGGTTGGTGTCCACCAGAGAATTGCCATGCAGGGGGAATAAAAGCCACATCTGATGTCAGAAGTAAAGAGTGTTGAGGGTATAGTAAAAGGAGAAATGGTTTGGTTTTTTCTATTACACAAGAATTTCAACATAATCCTGAGTCTGTAACTTTTACCAAACTGTTATTGTTGAAAAAGAGGGGACATAAGAAAATACCATTAATTTTGTCTCTGCATTTTTAATCTTTGCCAAGTATTTAGAAAACTAGAGTAGACTGTGATAACTCATATCCTACCTAAATATTATGGTATAATACCTGTTCTGTGGTTAATGCTGCAGGAAAATCCACTCTGATCTAAATTATGCACCCTGAATCAGACTGTGTGTTGTAAATATCATCAGAATATATTATTTATCCACAAAACCTACCGTAGATGAACAAATGCTATTAAAATACTTCGAGAAGTTACAAACGTCTCAAGCTATTTGTAAGGTACTCATGTATTTAACTTGAGATCTTTCCAGCCAAGAAATAAATCACATTAGAACCATACCATGATGATTGTAAGGATGTTGAATCTAACATTTCCTGACATGAAGATAAAATTCTAAAAATAAGAATCATGTCACATATATCCTTAAAAGATAATACACAGAGTTCTCTAAAAATTGGTTTTTAAGGCTTATGCCATTCAATTGTGCAATGCTTTTATTATATATTAACATTTGTAAGACACTTCCTGTTTATCAAATCATAATCCAGTTTATATTTATATATATAAATATGCACATGTATGTAAATCATACCTATTATTTAAAGCTGCTATTACATTTGAGAGGAAGTAAAATAGAACTTACATATTTCAAAAATTAGAATTTTCCTTCTCACAGTTATAACAAGCAGTCATGAATATATTCATCTTTTAGTCTTGTCTTTTATATCCTTTTCTCAATATTCCAATAATTTAATACTATTTTGCCACTAAATTCTCCATGTCTCACAGGGACACCTAGCAATAAAGCTTTATCCTGAGGCACAGTCTACAGAAATGTAATAGGCTGAGTCTAATTTGATCCATTTGTCCCATTCTATCACTAAATTATCATATTGACATACATCAAATTTGAGTAGCCAGATCATAAACAGATAACCAATGAAATAGTTCCTCCTATTTAAATCTCAAGTTTTTATTGTCTAATTAATATTTACTTAATATAGTTCATCACCTCAAACTTCCCATATCCCATACGCAAGGCTCTCAAATCTTTTCATTAAAATGTAATTTGTGGAATGGAAAGAACACAGAACTATCTTATATTGTTTCAAACTAAAATAAATAGAGGTATCTCATTTTCTCATAAAGTAACATCTATTAACCAGCAGTTTTATCTTAAACGGTATATATAATTTGATGCCAGCTTGATAAGCAATATAAAATTATTTTAAAAATTATTCTAGATTTAGTCTACACTTAAAATTAAGTGTGAAATTTTTAGGTAAGAGAGCCATCTGCAAATATTTCTGTAACATGTATACTTTAGCATAGTGAGACTCTAACATGTTAATGCATAATAGTAGTAATCACTGTGGCTTCTCTGACATGTAGCACTTCAAAGTATTTAGCTTATAAAATAACCAACTGCCTCAGCATTCATAGCAATAACTACTAGGTAAAGACAATATAGACACGGAGGTGTCCTAATCTTGTGAACATTTATTAAAATAGTAAATCTTACTTTATAAGAAATAAAATAATATATTTATATGATAATATTCCTAAGAAAATAACAACCTCCAATTAGACAAGAAAATATTTTCTATTTTTCTGTCAATACATAACAAAATCATACATAGAAATTTCTATTTTAAATGCTAACATTAAGAGAATTAATGTTTAAAGAGTATATGTCATATTTTAAAAATAGATTTTGTATAGCACTAGCAAATGTCTTTCTTTACATTTAAAATACACATACCCTGGTATTGATGACACAATAGTTACCAGACATAATATATTGACAAATATTCAACTGTTAAATAATATAAGGATCATAAAATATTATATTAACTTCTTACTATTCATTAGTTTGGTATTCCAAATGTGAGTTTTTATATTTGTATTTTAAAATATAGTGTATCATTCTTATTTAAAGCCATAAATTTGTTTGTTATAAATTTTCTTATAAGTACTCTCTGTACTTTTTATCTCAAGAAAGAGTGTTTTCATAAGATATATATATATAAAACATACCTGCGTAAGCATGCACTGAGATTCATTATTCCAATTATTTTTGTGTTTTATTTATAAAGAAATATTAGACAAAGAAAATAATATTTTTTGTTTTGGGCTTTTTCATAACTGAGGTTGTCTATGAGTTTAAGACCATTCATGGAAACCATAATTATGAAATATAAAGTTAATAATCACTGTTCACTTAGTTGAAGTAAAAACAAATCATAATTTTTCACTTTAGCTTCATTGAGTGAATCACAATGACACTGATATAGATCTTCAACTACTTAGAGATATTAACTTCAATCATTAGAGGTAAATATAAGCAAATCACCTTCAAATTTGGCTAATTACTAAAAAAAAAAATATGTGTGATACATTGGTGTGCTCATTCTAGGAATGCCAAGACAGACTTCAGTGTCATGTCTGAATTATGAAACCCACTCCTTTATTCTCCCAAGTATAACTCATTTAAATAAATAATTATACATTAAAAATAACATGCATATCTTACATATACACACATACATATATATATTATTCTGATTTTTAAAAACAGAACAATAGCCATGATGAGATGATTTGCAACCATTTTAATGCAATGGTTTCAGTACCTACTACATATCAATTTGCAGACCTCAATACGCCCAAAACGCTGATAGGTTTGCTTCTACATGGCTGATTCAAGCACAGTACAGGAAAGTATTTCTGTAACACTGCTCATTGAGAATTGAATATGCTCACTGGATTCTGCCTCCAAGCCATTTAAAATGAACATACTCATCCCTGGTAACAGTTTTTGTGACCATATGATGTTCATTAGCTGTCAAATAATTCCTACAGCTATTTCAAAGACTTTAAAAATAAAGCAGACATATATATACATATATATAATTTTACAAGGAGATAAGGGAAAGTATGCCTCGTGCTGTTTATGAGTTTACCTGATAATCAATATTGTCATGATGAAGTTTCCAAATTGCGGACTGAAAGTGCATCCTGTTTCCTTAGGATTCACTCAGAAGAGTTCCACATATGCACAGGGCTAACACTGATGTTCAGATTAGATCCGTAATAACCATGCTATCCTGCTTCAATGGATTTAATCCATGGATTAATTCAATTCTGTACATGCTCTAATTTTATTCCAATTATGCTTGCTGGGTTGAGATAAAAATATCTCTGGCTTTAAAAAATAAGGAACACGTTTAAAAAAATCGTCTACTGATTTGCTTTGGTTGCATTTATTTTTATATATGTGCCCTGGAAGGGAAAGCAAAGAGAACTAGCTCCACCTTAGTTCTCTCCCACCTTTCCTGCCCTCTCATTAGAAACTCATTACCAGTGTCACACTAGGCATTGGAAACCCCTGATGGCAAACTAAGTCAAGGTCAGGGAAACTCATTTGTGGTTTCTGCCCCTCAGGGTCTGTAACTGCTGTGTTTCTGGTATTTCCAAATTCTAGATTTTGCTATTTATCCCTGGGCTGAGAGATAGATCTAATTGCAGGTGAGCACTGACACTCAGGACAATAAAAAGTAGAATCAAGGAATAATACTATTTCCATCTAAAAGCTTTTACAGAAAGCATAAAGTAAGTTGAAAAAGAAACCAGCTGGCTTACAGCCAGTCCAGTTATTATACGTCCCTGTGGGGGAAGCACCTTTTAAAGTGCTGGTGTCACACAGCAGGGTGACACCAACTTTGACTGAATCTGTGTGAAATCTGTTCCATGCAATACCATAATGTGTTATCACAGGTTTCTCCCAAGTTTAATTTACAAAGAAGCACCAACCACAATAAGAGAACAAAAATTGTATAATTACAAACATTGAAAGCCTGGAAAAAAGAGTCTTAATAGTGATTTAAAAGGTAGTGGTTTACATTTCTCTTGTACCAACTAAGAGCACATTAGCCAGTCAGCCTTGCCAAACACTCAGTGTTCACTCTTCCACTGTTCTAGAGATACTGGGAACAAATACTCCCTATTTAAAACCCATTTCCAGCATCATCATTAAAAAAAATCCATGCTTCATTAGGGGAAGTGATGACCCAGGAATAAAGTAAATCCCAGGATCTGTTAGAGTTGGAAGAATTTCAGAAATAACTGATTTGGCTAGATGGCCTCATCATTAACCCACAGTAGACTCTAGATTCACCAGAGGGCAAGATTTCAAAAACTACAGGCATTCAGTTAACTTCCACCATGGGGGATACTTTTTAGCATCTTATTTAATCCTCATAACAAATACATGCAGCATGCTCTTCACCTCCATTTTGCAGGTTCCTTAAATGAAGCACTGAATAGGTTAAGTGATGTTTCCATGATCTTTGAGCTAATAAGTGCTATGACTTAGAAGCAAACCAAGTCTGTAGACTTCCTTTGCGTTGGAGCACAGGCACTGGGTGAGGACACAGTGGCCATTGCTCCCGCCACTCACTCCCAGAGGGAGATCTTAGGCAAGGCACTGAACCCCCTGAAGTATTAGTTCTGTTACATGTAAAACTTACTGAATAGAGTTGTGGTGACTGAAATGAAACAATAGCTATAGTAGAAACCTGCGAAAACACATATTTTGCTACATTAGAAGTACAGCACTACCATTTAATTTTTTTCTCCACATCATTATAATCATCTTAGCAGAGGTTTTGATATCATGCTGGGACTGGGGGAAGCAGCAGCAGTAATGGAGAAATTGTCGTGATGAAAGATAGAAGGGGAAAGACACCAGCAGCGCCCACTAGTGGTAGATGTTCCATCATTTGCCAAGTGCCTTGAGGAGTGCAGGTCCCTGGTGGGCCAGAATTTTACAGCCGCAACAAGTGGTTCCATCACAAGACAAGGATACCTTCATTTAGGAGACAAATTTGGTTGTTGGTTACAGATGAGTTAAGAGGCGAATGAACCTGAGGTCAAGAACATTATCTCTGGAAGCAGACTATATGAATTTGAAGCCCTCCTCTGCCACTTCCTAGCTATTTGACACAAGGCAAGTCACTTTACACTCTCTGGGATCCTAATTTGTAAAGTGAAAGTGAAATAGTCACCAACTAGATTAATCTCCTGTGAGCACTGTAACATAAACTGGGGAGGCTCAAAACAACACAAATTTATCTTACAGTTTTGCAGTTTACAAGACTGACAAGGGTCTCACTGGCTAAAATCAAGGCATTGGCAGAGTTATATCCCCTTTTGGTGGCTCTAGGGGGAGAATCCATCCTTTAACCCTTCCACCTTGTAGAGGCTGCCTACATTCCTTGGCTTATGGCTTCTTCCTCCATCTATAAATCCAGGAATGGAGGGCAAGTCCTAATCCCATAGCAGTGCTCTGAAATGCTTCTGCCTCTCTCTTCTACTTTTAAGTACTCTTGTGATTATATTTGGTTCACCTAGATAATTTAGGATAATCTTATTCCAAAGTCTTTGATTTAATTATATATGCTATACCTCTTTTGCTGTGTAAGGTAATGTAGTTATAGATTTTGAGACTTTGGATGTGGATATCTTGGGGGAGGGCATTATTCTGCCTACCCCACCATCTCATATGATTTGGTGAGAATTAAATGAAACATGTCAGGCACTTAGAAAAGTACTAGACATATAGTAAGTACTATATGTGTTTTGAATTCTAACCAGAGAGAGTGATAGGGTATTCATTCACTTGCATCTTCTATGGTATACTTTCTCAATATTTCCTATTATGGAAAACTCAGGCTCATCCAGTGTCCCTGGATGTAGGGACATGGCCATGCACCTACAGGGAGATTCTGTGGGTATTAGACCAAATTGGCATACTTATACCACTGAAAGGTAGATTTCCCCAGGACATATAAAATGGCTTTGGTGTCTCAAGAATTTTTTGAATTTGAGAATTTACTCATTTACTCATTTGATAAGAATTTCCTTATTTATTATATCAGGGCCCTCCTTAGATCTTTGCTTCAATTCTCTTGTCAATGAGCTAGAAAGTTGGAAAGTTAATTCCTGAGTTAAAATAAGGCCAGTTATCAATGTATTCTGAGGACAAACTTGAACAGGCAGACTGGTCTGCACTAGAGTAAAATCCAAGATTGCAGAGAAACAGGTAGCACTTTAGTACTGCTAGAGAAGGCTTGGTAGCTATTAATGGTCCAATATTGGGCATGATAGTGTTAGATTGGGCACTATAGTAGGATGAATAATGATCATAAAAAGGTCAGATCTTAACTCCTGGAACCTGTAAATGTTACCATATAAGGAAAAAGAGGCTTTGCGGATGTAATTAAGTTAAGGATTGTGACATTGGGAGATTATCCTGTATCATTTGGGTAAGACCTAAGTTCCATCACATCTGTCTCCTTGTGAAAGAGAGGGGGAGCTGATACACACAGAAGAGGAGAAGGCAATATGACCACAGAGGCAGAAACCAAAGCAACGTGGCTACAGGGCGAAGGAGAGTTGTTGGAAACCACCAGATACCAGAAAAGTTGAGGAACCATTGATCTCTAAGTCCTCGAGAGGGAGCACAGCCACGCTAACATCTTGATTTCTGCACATTGAAACTGACACTACACTTACAGCCTTGAGAACTGTGAAACAATCAGTCTGTCGTTTTAAGACACCATGTTTGTGGTCATGTGTTACTGCAGCCATAAGAAACTCATACAGGCAGTATTAATGGGATTAAAGGCAGATGGGAGATTCAGATGTTTAAAGTGATGGGAAGTCATTAAATCTAGGAATAAGAAGGTTGAGTTAGTAATTTCCCCCCAAAATTTAGAGATCAGATAGACTTTGTGGAGAGGGAAACGGAACACAAGGAGAAAGTAGGACGAGCTATAGCATGGTTATCAATTTTCAAAAACAAGAATCGAGGGAACTGAAAAGCATAGTGGAAGTAAAAGCAAGTAGAATTAAGGCAGCCACTGAGACTGAAATGATACTGCCCTACTCCACTTTTGTGTATCCTAGAAATGAGACCACTGCTCTATGACAATGACACTAAGGAGAGAAAGAGGACATGCACTCTTAAATAAAGAGTAATTATAAATGGAGCCACTGGAGTTCCTGAGGAAGGGTTTAGGAGTAGTGTGGGATGAGTTTATAGCACAAAATTAAGATGAAGAGAGAAGACTTGAGTTATTCATACAAGGGTTTTGGAATCTATGTACTTAAGAACTTCTAGATACTGCTGCTTTCCTGTGGTTTCCTCACAAATTCTGGTCAATTCTGCGTGTGTACGTTGATTAACTATAACTTGCCTGATCTCATTGGCACCACGGTCAGAAAGGAGCCATAGACCAGGAAAGGCAGAAGCTCCGTGTCCTGCGATCAGGGGTCTAGACGCCCGGGTAACCGGCAGCGGGGATCGTTCTCCACTCCTTGCCATCAGTTGGGACGGCTGCGTCAGGCCAGTGTTGGTAGGAGGTAGGATCCTTCACACAGTACACAAACATTTCTACACCTTTCTAAATAGGTGTGGCATTAAAACTTTGTTTGTAAAGTATCAGTGCAGCCATCATTCTAAACTCTTTTGATACACAAATACTTTTCCATATGAGAAGTGTTTGTGTGATAAATACCTATAAAAGCTCAGATATTTAGCAACTTCATCGCTCTTTCATGGGTACTTCTTAACTTGTAAGGGAAAAGGAGTAAGATTGCTGTTTAAGAAGTATTCTCAACAGTGTTCACTGAATAGTTAGTTGTTCAAGGACATGAGATGCCTGGATTTTTAAAAGGACTATATAATAATAGAAATACTGCTATGTGTATATTATATACTAACTTACAGATAGGTACGTATATGTAATATATACATATGTATGTATATATGTGTGTGTACATATATATTTTATATGCACATGTCTATATCAATAGGGCAAATCATAGAGACTATTTGCTTGATGTTGTCTAGTCTGCACACAGTTCCTATTTGCAAGTAATTCTTCATCTCCACTGGTTTAATTACAATTAAGCATCTTGCCAATTGCCATTAAAACTCAAAGCCTGTTGTTGTGTCTTGTTGCTTAATTGTAGACTTGGGGTAACTAAACTTATGCCGAATGCCAAAATTAGCAAACCTCCTAAGCTAAACAATGTACTTTGTTATATCCTGACATAAATCCATAAAACTTAATGGAATGTTCTACACAAGTAAGATGATAGTCCAAATTTATATGTAGTGCTATTCATAAGAGACCACCATACCTGCTTCATTTTTCAAACTAGTAATATTATTTTCCCCTAATCACCAAACAATCACCTACAAGTGAGAGTACAACACAGGTTGAAAAATGTGACACAGAGTAAAACTTGAACTGAAATGTCATAGTGCTCCTATCAGATTTTGATCTTTGGGTGCTAAACCTTTATTTGATACAGACTTTCTGATTTCACAAAATTCACTCATTCTCTTTAGCTATGGCCTGTTATATCATAGTGTTGACTCTGGGTACTTTCCACATTTGTGTCAAAACATTGTTATAACCTAAGCATTTGGGAGTGTGGCTACCTTGAAGATGTGTCCTTTCACAGATAAAATGAGACATTTAAAAATCAAACCATAAGCAAAGGGATGGCAGATGTGCGGTGATTTCGTAGCTAAAGATAAGCATTACCTGAAGAAAAGATATAAGCTTTTAATTAATTCAACATTGTTTCATTAAATGAAGCCAAAAGATTCTTCCAAACACCCACTCATATGTGCTAAGTGGCAGGTAGTATGTGTTATTATTTTCAACCCTAAAATAAGAAGATTGAGTATCATTTGCCATAAAGTAGGATTTCAAAGGGAGAGCTGGGAAAAGAACAAAAACTTTTAAATCTCCATTCTCAATAGAACCACAATTTGAAATGTAATTCTTCCTTTCCATTACAGACAACTCCAGAGAAAATAGGACAGGAAACATATTGTTGAAGGTACTTAACAATATGTTACTCAAAACCTCCTAGATTCCAATGGTAGTAAGTCACAAGTAAATGTATATGAACGAGAGTCTATAATTTAGCCAGCATAAGAGTTATATATGAAGAATGTGTTAGGGTCCTAAATATACTGGTTAAAATGTTCTGGTACCATGGTACTATAGGTTTCTTACTAATTTTTTTTTGTCAGAGTCTCACAATGGTGTCCTCATTTCTCACAGAAACCTCAAACTCCTGGGCTCAAGCAAGCCTCCTGCCTTCCTGCCTCAGCCTCCTGAGTAGTTGGGGTTATAGGCATGCATCATGGCCCCCCACCCCTGCCGCAAGCTAGTTTATTTTTATTTTTTGTAGAGGCAAAGTCTTGCTGTGTTACTCAGGCTGGTCTTAAGCTTCTGGCCTCATGCATTCTTCCCACCTTGGCCTCCCAAAGTGCTGGGATTATAGGCGTGAACCACTACATATGGCCAGTTTCATACTAATCTTGATCAAGCCAAAGTAAACATGCAACATTCCTACGAATGTTGCTCATATTTACAAGCCACACATGGACTATACAGAAAACATTTGTTGTTTGTTGACAGGGAGAAACAGTTTAACTCTGATGGAATATAGATATTTGGAAGCAAGAGAAGGAATTTTGTAAATTGTAGCAAAGAAAATGTATTGCATTTAAAATAATTTATGATTCTAAAATCATTAAAATAATTTATTAAATACGGATTTAATAAATCCCTATTCAACTTTTCTTGTTTCAAACTAAGAAAATATTAAATTTGTTCCTTAGATTGATTGCATTGGAATTGGCAATAAACTTCTCTGAAGATAAATGGTGTTTTTTCTACTCAATCTTCTGAGGTTATGTGTGTGTGTGTGTGATACTTGTGTTTCTGTTTTCCAATATCTTCAATATTTAAACAAACTACTTAAATATTAACCCAGCCAGATCAATGTAGATTACAAACTTTTTGACACCAAAAATATAAAGTATTGCCAAACCAAGTATGATTACATAGAGACATATTAAAAATTTCCAAGTTTATAAATAAAGGATAGCACTACACTATGAAAGAAGTAAAGAATGTACGTTATTCCAGTGATGTATGTCTCTAGTCACTGCTGTATCCATAACACTAAGAACAGTGCTTGAGACATAGTAGGTGCACAATAATCTTTGGTGGATAAATGAGGGAATTCATTTCTCTGTATAAAGTTTATACATTTGAAAATGTAAATTGCACATTGAATCTTCAGAATTATATATTTCATAGTTGTTGATGCAATAGAAGAACCAAGAACCTATTTTGACTTGTTTAGCTTCTTATAACATAGAAGATGTCTGAAAGTTTTTCTTTTCTGTTATACAATTAATGGAACTCTTTATTAAAACTCTATTTAAATGAATGTTTCCCATCAAAATAGTCATTTAGGAAGATACATTAATTCTAATCCTACTGCCATCAATCTAAATAGTTTTTCATTTCTTTATCCACCTCCATTCTCTCTCTCTCTCTTTCTCTCTCTCTCACCTTAATGGAGGCAATTCTAAACATACTCACCTAATCCTGTCCTCTGACTGATCTTCTATTTCACATTCTCACTGCTTATAGGAGGCTATGCTATTATTAAATACATTCTAAGTATAGACATTGTCAGAGTAAAACATGCTAAGAAAATCTTTTGGATACCATAAAAATCTTGTGCATATTTATGGTAACCCACAGGTTACTTATGATCTTAGCTCAGTCTTAATTATCCACTAAGTTAAATTTATTTTTATGGCAAGCACCTAAGTTCACTCTATTTTTCCTTATTCTATTTATTTACCTATTTTTTCTTATGGAATGAATCAAGTATATTAAATATCTCTTACATAAAATTTAGGCAGTTTGCATTTATGGAGATTGTATGAATTTTTGTGCATTTTATAACAAAAGAATCTTTTTTTTTTTTTTTTTTTTTGAGACAGCGTCTTACTTTATTGCCCAGGCTAGAGTGAGTGCCATGGCGTCAGCCTAGCTCACAGCAACCTCAAACTCCTGGGCTCAAGCAATCCTGCTGCCTCAGCCTCCCAAGTAGCTGGGACTACAGGCATGTGCCACCATGCCCGGCTAATTTTTTCTATATATATTAGTTGGCCAATTAATTTCTTTCTATTTATAGTAGAGATGGGGTCTCGCTCTTGCTCAGGCTGGTCTCGAACTCCTGAGCTGAAACGATCCGCCCACCTCGGCCTCCCAGAGAGCTAGGATTACAGGCGTGAGCCAACAAAAGAATCTTATATTTGAAAAAGAAACAAGCCTTATGTTGTGAGGTAATCAATTTCTTTATGCTAAAACAAGACAACTCACGTCCTTCATCAATAAAAAATCACACGGTATATTTAAGGTCAGGCAGTGAATGTTAATACAAACTTCTGTGAGTATACTACAAACCACCAAAGTAATTAGAGAGCTAGGGAATAGTCCTCGATTATTGTCAGCTGGGACCAATAATATCTTTTAGGTTCTAAGAATGGATTGGCCCCGCATTTCAGAAAAGTTTGCAGCAAAATGTTCAGCTATAGCCTGCCAATGTTCTTTGTGAAAATCAGCATTACTGATCTTACTAATTATCTTATCATTACATGATTCAAAGTAAAATATGAACAGTAATACTATATAAAATGCCCATTTAATTCAAACTATCCCATTTAACCAACTATCCATTTTTCAGTAATATGCATTTTAGTAGGAATTGTTTTAAAGCATCAATGCTTTCAAAACATTCTTCTGACAGTTTTCCCAATTGTAACACTCAGACCTAATTTGCAGAAAGATGAACAAAGAAAAAATAAAACAATTTCCCCTACTCCTTTCAGCAGAAAAGACACATGCACACACAAACACATATAAATAAGAAACCATGGAAAGAAATACAAAATATTAGGAAATGTTGGATCAAGGATCCACAGTAAATAAATGTGTGTGTGTCTTCATTTTCAAATTTCTCTATTTTCCAGAGGTATTTAATCACTCTCAGTTACAAAAATAATCAAGAACATACTTTGAGTACCATCTATGTATAAATTGTTGGAGGGATACAAATACATGTTGGACATATACAAGTGAAAAACTCATGTATTTTTTGAAATGGAAATGATTTTACACATGAAAGTTCCTGATTTTGTAAAAATGTAAACAGCCATACCTAAAATTTTCATAGCACTTCAAAGATTTCAGAGTTCTAATGTATATTATTGCCTTATCCAAAACCCAACTCTAAGAGACAGGTATTAAAAACTGTCATTTCACATATGAAGAACATTTAATTGAGAAACTTACCTAAGGCTAGATTAGGACTAATTGTGGAGACCAGGATTTAACTTAAATTTTCTGAGATTGAGTTCAAGATGCTCACCATCGCACTTCAGTTAAGTAATTGATGAAATAAGGTATTTAATAGCACAGGTAAAATTACAAAACACATCTGCTGTATTATATTACCTTAATACAAATAGAGAAGTCAGTGGCAACAAGAATACTTGATATATATGTGAACCTACATATAGTGAATCAACACAGATGTTTAAATAGCAAAAACAGTAACTCCATATATATTTATCCTTAAAACCCAAATCATGGAAGCTAGAACAAAATGGTCAATAATAGACTCAAAATTTCTTGGAAGGAAAAATCACATAGTATAACCAGTGGTTATTAAACGTTAGTGTGTTATAAGGATCATCCGGAATGTTTCCTAAGATGCAAATTGTAAGATCTCACAGCCATCTAAAAACCCTAATTCAATAGGTTTGGGTAAGATTTAAATCAGTGCTTCCTAAATTCTCCTTTTATTATAAATTCTCCTTTATATGAAAATTACCTGGGAGCCTTTAAAACTCTTAACACCTAGGTTGTACCCTAGGGCAATTAAATGAGAATTTTAATGTGTAGAATTCAAACATCAATATTTTTTAAAGATTAGCCTAGAATTAGTATTAAAGAGTATTTATTTTGAACAAAAATGAGATAATCTTATGTGTAATCATAGTATATAAATATAAAAATATTAGAAATTATTTTTATGTACTGTGTCTGGTCAAGTAGATATAATTCATTCTTTACAATAGATATATGACATTCCAAAGTTTGGACATAAATTATCTAACCATTGCTCTGTTGACATTCAGACAATTTTCAGATTTTGTTCTTAAAAGCAATGTTGCAATAAACATAAATTCTAATGATTTTGGACTTTTATTTTTTACAACTAATTCTTTGAAATGAGATATTGAGTCAAAGTTATCCATATTGGGAGGGGGGAGAAAGGGATGGGTATATTCATGGGTGCAGTGTGTACCATCAGGGGAATGGACACACATGTAGCTCTGACTCGGGCAGGGCAAAGGCAATATATATGTAACCTAAACATTTGTACACCTGTAAAATTCTGAAATAAAATAAATAAATAAAAACAAACAGAGGATAAAGTCATTAGGTTAAAAAATTATCCATATTTTGAAGAAAACAGAAATTGTAAAACTGCTTTCCAAAATGTTGTAATAATTTACATTTCTAGAAGGAAAAAATAGGAGGCTCCAATTTCACATAAACCTGATGACACTGGATGGTTGCCAATTTTTTTTGATAGTTAATTTTTGTTGACTTCATGGACAAAAACCATATTATCTTATTCTCGTTTTAATTTTTATTTCCCTGAATATATTAATATGCCATTTGCATTGACTTGTTCTTATATTTTACCAATTTTATTGGTTGATTGTAACTTGCTATCATTACAGGGTAATAAATATGATTCTTTTTGACATGGTTTTAGCTGCAGCCAAAATATCAAATGAAAGATAGGCACATAGTGGCCCCATGTCCTAACATGAGGGGCTAACCCACCTGCATTTAGGACACATGGAGTGTCTGAGAAATCAGCTCTGCTCAAATGCACAATAAGTGCATGAGTAGAATGGAGGCATTGATAGTATGGAATTCTTTGGAGAGAGTGGATAGGGCACTGTGCTTATAGCTACCCATGAGACAAGGTAAGGTAAGGGAGATGCCTCCTTGAGAAAGGAGATTTCAAGAAAACTACTGAGAATGCTAAGATGTGTCCCTTGATATTTAAGGTCTACAGCATTGGGATATAATTTTTGCTGGAAGAAATCTAAAGGCTAGAGATTGTCTGGAAATGCAATGCAAAAGAGACAGGACTGTGTTGGGAGCTGGCTGTATTTTTAAAAATGGGAGGTTTTGTGTAGACCAGATGCATAATTCACAGTATAGATAAACCACAGAAATATAACCTGGTGTGGTGATACGCAACTAAAACAGTCAGTGATTACTATAATCTCAGGTGGCTGACAGTAAGTCAAAACATGACTGTGGCATCATCACTTTGCTTATAAAGGCATAGGCAATTAGAAGTCTACAGTGGAGAAACTGGAGCCCCAAGAGAACAAGCTGGTATATGTGCATCTGCCACAAACAAAAGGCAAAGACATGAGATTATGGCTGTTCTAAATCAAGTGAGATTTTACCTGATTGTAACCTCTTATCTTCCATCTGTCAAAAACAGCAACTAGTTATTACACATATCTCAGCATAAGACAGGGCCAAACTAGATGAAAAAAGAATGTTTTAATTTCGACAAGAATTTGGAATTTTGTGTTGTACTGGACCAGAATTTTAACTGTCAGGAAGCTTTTGTAACAGAGCAAAAGGTGAGGATCTACCTGAGCTAACAGCCCAGGGGATAAATAACCAGTTTCTAGAGCAAATTGGAAGTGCAGGAGAAGAATAAGGTTGATTTTTATATTCATCTTCCTGGATGTAACTTGTTTAGCAAGCTAATTAAAGTATAAAAACATACTTTTTGTATATTTATCTTGTATCCACACACGTTATCAGAGTATCTCATTAGTTAGTGGTTATTGTTAAGGATTTTGTTTATTCCATGTGTAAAACAGTATCAGATGCAAAAAATGTTAATTTCTAGTATTTGTAATGATTATTTTATTTTCCTATTGTATTATATTGAACCTACAAAGATTTTTGAGAGTTGATAGAATAGAAAGTATGCTGCCTGACTCATTCATAATTTTAATGCCACTGAATTCAGTATTTTATACTTAATTTGATGTGGAATGATGGTTTGGTAAATAGTATATACAGTTTGTATAATTCATATTTCCATTTAACCTATAATTTTTTATTAGAAATGGTTGCTGAATTGTATTCGACATTTTCTATTAGCATCTCTTAATATAATGATAGAAACTTTCTCCTTTACTTTTTTGGTATAATGTTGAGCCACTAAATGGGGAATAAACCCTGCATGAGTATGTCATATTAATCATTCAATAAAGCAGTAGAGTTAGTTGCTAATATTTTGTCTTGAATTTTTCAAGTGTGAATGATCTGTTATTGTCTGTGTACATGTGTGTGTATGCATTTCAGTCATATTTTATTATATTGAATATCTAAATTTTAATAGTTATCTAGTTATTTTCTCATTATCTGTCAGATTTGCTACCTCTGGCCTATAAAAAAATTAGACTTGACTTTTAAAAAAACATAGACCCATTGTTGTTTAAATGTGAATTCTGCTATGCTAATTACTATTTGTGTGAATTTGAGGGAATTGCAGCACTCTCTTAAGTCCCAGATTCCAAAAATATAAGGTTGTTGTAAGAATAAAATAAGAAAATGTATGTAAAACACTTGCAAGGAAGTTTGATGCACAATATGTGCTGAATAAGCCACAGCTATCTTTATAAATGCCCTGGTATACCTAACAATGATGATTAAAAAGCTCTTATATAGATCTCTGAGAAAATTCTTCTTTCAAGAAAGACAACTTTATAAACTCTAAGTTCCCCCAGCCTATACTCCCAGGTTTATGGTTAACAAGCTCTTAAGTAAAACTTCCTGGAAAAACCTAATGACTTTCACTTTCACAATATATTTTGAAATATATTCTAATTGTCATCAATAGCGAGTTCTTCCTAATCCTGTTCATATTTTTTTATAAAAGAAATCTCATCTGTGACCTTGCAACTTTTTTCAGCTCTC
Organism: Mirza zaza; assembly: GCA_008750895.1. NCBI lineage: Eukaryota > Metazoa > Chordata > Mammalia > Primates > Cheirogaleidae > Mirza > Mirza zaza. The sequence goes on from VSMD01032684.1 coordinate 53,017, forward strand.
AGGAGTTTTGTTCTATGATGTTCTGTTCTTCTCCTAACAGGCAACCTGGAGACAGAGGGCTGCCCCGCCTCCTGTGATTCCCAGCCATAGTTTCAGATACTTGGCTCCATCCTTGAGAAAGATTTTGCTCCAGGCACAGTGATTCATCCTGAAGCCAATATGTGCATGGAAATCACTATTCAAAGAGTAAAATTTATATTTGAAAGAGTATTGCTGGTAGAACTGAGTACTTATGCAAAAAAATTTTGGTCACGTGGTAGTCACATAACAACCTTCATAAGAACTCTTCTAGGGTAAATGTACTTTTTACCTTTCTCTTCATATAAGGATCTAAAGTCAATAAGCAAGAAGTTCTGGCACTGTGCTAACCAGATCAAAAATAAAGTACCCATATAAATATTAATAAAAGGTGTAATGTGAGCTTGAACTAGACAGGTAACTCAGAAAAATTGCAGTTTTTCAAGAGAAACAGAAAATGGTACAAATGAATTTTTACCTAATTAAAGCTCTCAATTAATGACAATGCTGATAAGTAAATAATACCAGGCAAGAATTTTAATGTACAACAATGATTGATGAGGCAGAAACTTATATTTTCCACTTGGTTTCAGAGTTTGTTTTTTATTATTATTTATCTGTTGTTGGAGCCATAGGTAGATGGAACCCAAGGTATCTATTACAATTATCTAGGGAGCTTTCAAAATTATTGACACAGATGTTCATACTCCTTCCCAGACCATTATATCAGAATCATAGGCATCAATATAATTTAAAAGTTGCCCAAGGTGTAGTCAAGGTTAAAATATACTACTTTAACATGAAAGATGTGATCACTCTAATGGTATATATCTACTAATAACTAGAACCTAAAAACTTTAACACCCATTTCACTGCACTGTTCTGTGTCTGATAAAATACACAATTTTAATATACTCTACTCACAGACCATTTATGAACTATAAACTGAATACAAAATTAGGTTCTTTTTGATTCCTTCTAGCAATAATGGCCCATGAAATACCTTGTGTTTAATTTGTAGCCCCTATACAAATGTGATCCTGAGAAAAGCCTTGGCTTTTGACTTTAAAGAAAAAGAAATTCAGTATTTGAAGGTAATATATAGAAATAAAGAGACAGATCAGGGTTTTTTGGCTGATTATAACTCTCATGAAAAAGTAAAACTGAACCACCAGTGCTTAATAGAGGCTACAGAAAACTGGAAGGGGGACTTAGGATAGCCTCAAAAACCATAATTTGAATATAGAGCTTCATCACAGGTTTTGTCTACTGTGTTTCCACAATTGTTCTTCTTTGTTGATGAAGCTGGATTATGCTTCGTGGAATATTAAAGAAAGCCCTAGGTAAATGATGGACAATTTAGAAGGTCCCTCCACTTGTACAGACTCAAAATGAGGGAAATTTAATGTTTCCTCTAAGGTTTTGAAACCCAGCATATAGTTCATCTTCTCTCTAGGGATGTTTCTGTCTAAAGAAATAAGACTAGAACCTACTCTCCTGAACAGATGTAGGAGAAAATAAAAAAATCAAATCAAATCTAACCAGGGAAAATGGCTGATATGTTTTTGTATCCCTTAAGACCAGCAGTTTAATAAATACTTGTGATTAAATGTCCAATGAAGACATTACAGAGGAAAAGCTAAGCCTCAATCTCTTCTTGGAACATGAGAAATGAATGTCCCGAAATATAAATACCAGCTCAATTAATTCCAATGTAAAGTGGATACCAGCTGATATTTCAAATCTGCTTTTATAGAAGAAATGTTGACTATATTTATTTTGAAAGGATTCTAAATGTGTTTTAAATTATAAGACTATTTACAGTTCCTCTAGTCTATTCTTTTATCCAATTCAAAAAAACTGTTGTGATCATTTTTATATATGTTATTTTCCCATCATTTAAAACACATTATGTAGAAGCAATTCCTAATGCATTATAGCATATTCTATTATTTGAAGACAACTCTTTATTTCTCAATTACTTAAAATAGATATCTGAAGGGCCAATTATTTTATTTTCATCATTATTTTAAAATATTTAAGAATGTCTTCTCAGTGATGTGCAATAACTCTCCAATTCACTAACATAATGATGTACTTTCTAGTAATCTGACTGGCTCCATTATGCAAATTTGATAGTTACAAGATGCACATTTATAAATTGATAGTTAAAGATGCACAGAAGACGAGTATTGAAATAATACTGAAAGAAATTATGAATTTAAGCCTAAGGAATTGCCGTTTATATTTACATTTTTCATGCAAAATTGTAAATATAATATTTTTACATGTATCACAACCAGATAGAACAACCCATAGGTACTACGTTTATACAACAGAGCAATTTTTTCCTAAAATGGCTTATGCATTTCTCTTATCATAACCTTAACTATTCAAATCTACCTATAAGTAGATAAAATCAAGAATATATGTTTTTATAATACTTAAAAAAATTTCTAATCAAGTTCAGTAGTTTTAAATGTTTTTATCTCTAGACAAAAGATGGACTGGTACAAAGATATCATTATCAGAGAAAGTATCCTCTGGCTCTCCTTGTAATGAAGAATTTACACTGTCAAGTATGGGGTGTTTAAAATTTCAACTGTAGAGCTTAAGTGCAAAAATTCTCCTCAGTAAATAAAATGAATTAATTATATTTTCCTGTATGGAACCTATGAGATCATGGAAGTCCAAATTTTATGTGGAGATATGCATCCCATTGGTATTTTGGATAAAAATTGGTACTTCTGCCATTGGTAGTAGTTATTTTTTGATTTAAAAATCTTATGTGGCATATGCAATAAGGAGATAATAATTAAGAAGCTATTTAAACTGCTTATTGTTTTGTCTCTACATCATTTTATCCATTCAGAATACACTGTAAACATGACAGATAGAGATAGCAGTTTACAAGAAAATCCCATAAGGGCCACTGATTGAACCAAAAAAGATAATCTCTTATATACTCTTATACTGGTCTCCAGATCAAAGATCCGTATGGTCATTTGTTTTCCCCCAGACTCTAAACTGCTTGCCAAATCAAAGACACTATGGATTGGTGAATTTTAAGTTAGATTATAGCAATAATAGATTTGTATTCCAACATAATTTACCATTAAGCATGCATACTATTTCTTATTTAAGCACACATAATTCAGCACCTTCCCATGGAAATCATAAGACTAGCAAGAAAAGTATTCAGCAGTAGAAAGCTGTTGCTAACATTGATTGGACATTTGCATGGTAAGCAGTATCCCTAGAATTAACAACTAGGAAATCAATGGTTGACTTTGTAACAGTTATAGGGTGGCCAGGTTCTAATGACTCTTCTTTTTATAGGACACACAAACTGTCTTTTTGTCACTGCTCTCTCTGAATAATGCTTCAGATTTTCTGATGGACCATAGTGTTTTGATCATTTGAGTGTCCCTGAATTACAAATGCAAGAATTTCTGCTTCTTTAAGAGCTCCTCTGCCCTGTCCCACCTTTTCTACAGCAGGCCCCAATAACAAACTTGCTTTTCACAAGTAAAAAGAGTACTTACTATAGTCATTTATATGAACCATCCGATAACTATGCAGAATATGACTAATTTGCATATCATTAAATATATGTCAAATTTTAATTATTTCAAGTTTTCCTTGGTAACATCATGATCTGTTAATGCTAAGTCAGCTGTAGAGTTTATTGCTCACTTGGTAGACTTTCAGACTTATATTTAACCTTTTCTGAAGAGTCTCAAACACAAGATAATATTAATAGAAAAAAACCAATTCAGTTTCTCCTATCCCTTTTCTAGTATTCTTGCCTATCCTCAGAAAACAAATATCAGAGATTGTTACTGCATCCTCCTTTTATCCTTGTGTCTCTTCTCTCTTTCTCTAATCTCTTAGTCTTAATAGCATATCTAGGATTTCCCTCCCTTCTTGCTTATTAGCACATTAGCAATTCTTTTATAAGGTTAAGCTTAACTTGTCAGTGTTATTTCCTGGACAGTATTAGTTTTACAAATGGTAAATGGAGCAATAAAGATGCTCTTCGCCACTGAATCCCATAGGACAGATTTGACCCATGGTTTCAACAGATCAAATTCATACCCAAACAGGAGAATAAACGACCATGTTCAGGAAGCCAAAGGGTAAGTGCTACTGGACAACCAGATAGGAAAGCCTAAACTACTCTGAGAAAATAAATGGCTGCAGACAGAGTCTTATTTTAGTACTAAAAGTAATAATAAGAATAAAGAAGAGAGCTGAGCGGAGTGAGAGAACAGAGGTGAAGCCAGCAGGTCTTGACCAGTGTTACTTGAAGAACATGCTCCACTAAGAAAGTTTCTTCATGGTTGTATTCTTTTGACTAAAGCGTTGTTTATTTCTACCACATCATGCATGCCAATCCCCAAATTAATTACAAAACTAATTCCAAATATAATCATAGCAAGCGTGACCAGGTATTTTATCCTCCAAACTGGGATAGCTTTGAGGCTAATAGAGGGTGCTATTAATATTTATACCAGAACTACTTGTGTGAAGCAGAACTATCCTGGACAAACTAAGACAAATGATTATCCTAATTACTGTTCTTCTACAAGGAGGCAGGCATACAATCGAGGCTTTCAACAACAAATATGTATTAAATACCTGTAGTGTGACTGGGTACATTAATAGCACTGCATCTGTAATTAAGGGTGATCAGGTTCTAAAATTAGCAAAAAAGGCAGAAGTTAAATTTAGTCAAAATTATTCTTGAGTATTTCTTAGGTCTGTGGCATTTTTGGAGATTAATATACCATTTCAATATATTTAACAAATCTAGTTTTTCTTCCAGCATTAAAGCAAGCAACCCCCACTCCCACCTCATTGCGTACCAGATGAAGTAGGAGACATGCATTTAGGGGCCAATGTATATTATAATTTCATTGTTATAAAATATCTATTGTTCAGAGAATTGTAGTCACCAGGCAGAGAGGCTTACACTACAAAAGGTTCTCAGAGCTGAGTCTGATAAGAGACAGCGGGACACCACCTCCTATTGATGCTGCCTTTGAGCACACGCTCATATGTTCTGCCACCATTCGTTAGTATGTATTTCAAGTTCATATGTATGGTTGACTAAGTTATGTATAATGTGATGCTATTCACACAGTTGAAATGTATAATTATCTTGAGTAGTTCAACTGTAGTTACAGGAAGGAGATGGGAGTGTAAACAAATCCTTGTGTTGAAATAGAATAGGGATAAAAGAATTATGTAACTAGATATAAGGGAGTGGGAAGAAATAATGACTACATCTGCTTCAAGGGGATCAGTGAAGGTGGTCTCTTTCCCAATCTATGGCCAATGAGTAGAAGTTTTCCTGCCAATAAATGTATGAATAGCAGCTTGGGGAGAGAGAGAGGTGAGAATATTAAAAGAGAATAAAATGCCTATAAAAAGAGCTTTGTCACACTCCATGGGATTTATGATAATGACATGGGACATAAAAATAAAACAAATATTGTCAGTTATCTGTCTCTTTCATTTTAAAATTATTATGAGAAAGAAAGAACTCCTTAAAATTATAAAATTAACCTATAGTGTCATATTGTAAAGACCCCTTATGGACAAGATAGAAAAATGGTAATGTAAATGAATGAGGGTTAAGGGACAGAGTTAGTTTCAAAGATGTAAGTCCTTTTAAATATGAAAAGGCTTTTGTGTGTCTTCTGTTTATTACCACAAACATCAAGACACAAACTGAAGCCCCTAAAATAAAACATTCTTAAAACCATGACAAGTTGTAGAAAGAAGATCTCTGCACTGCTGGAAAATTTTGGGAATTTACTAAAACTAGGAAAACCAGATACACAGCAAGAATAGTGTAATCAGTGATTTTGACATTATGTCACTCAGACATAGTCTCACTGTCCTAAAACATTATGTTTGTTGCACTCTCAACCTCACTAAAAGACATCACTCCTTGAAATTGGCTTGAAGACCATGCATAAGAACATCACCTTCCATAGAAAACTTTTTGTTTTGAAGCCCTGGTGAATAAAGGACATATATTTAAAGCCTCTTTAGCATAATAACCACACATTTACAGCTCTAGCATTTTATTTAACCACATATCTAATCATATTTCACAGTTCTCTCACACTATGGCTGAGAGTCTTTTTTTTTTTTTTTTTTTATTCTTTGCCCTGTAGCAGAACATAACCACAGATTTTATAATATATGGTATTCTGGGCTTATCATAGGCTGCACAGTTATGATTTTCCCATTTATAATACCCAAATATTAAGTAATAAAATGCAATCATTACATACATTCTCAATGTACGTTCTCATTGACATTTGTTTTAGCAAGGTTTAATTTCTCTATATGTACAGCTACTTGCTCAGGAACAATTTCTACCAAGGTACATGTGTGTACTTGAACATACCCTGGCAAATACAAAACAAGAGTTATGATGTGGCAGGTCTAGAAAACTATGCCGTAAGTGCCAGAAGCCAACACTCCCATGTCTCCTGACATTGGAGAAATTTACAGGGATGTATTTGGGTTCAGGAAATCTTTCATTTGGGCTGGTTCTCTCTAGTACTTGATAGAATACTAGTAAATACCAATAATGTACTTGAAATTTGAACTCTCAGCCTGGAAGGGCTTGTCTCATGAGATACACATCACCATGCCATGCTTATGCTAGTACTTTGCAAATGTCATGTAGTGACAGCAATGCAGAAAATAGTCAAACAATGAAAAAGCAGTGCATTTTAAAGAAAATCCTTAATTAATAATGTATATGATCATTTAGTGTTTAGCAATTTTTTAAGTGTCTAGGCTAAAAAAATTAGTATGCCACTTGCAAGGAATGTAGCATGCCTTCACTGGTAAAAGCAGTTTCTTGAAAAATTAAATTTTATGGGAAATTCAGAAATTTAGTGGATTTTTCAATGATCATCACAACAACTATCACAGTCTGTTTGCAGGTTAGAAGCATTTCTAATCCTAGACCATACATGTTTTGTTTAATAAGTCTTGAAGTGCGCAGAACTTGCAAAACAACAAATAACAGTTCTGATGTGATATGAAAACTTAGGGAGCAATTCATGTAATTATAACAGCTGGATTGGAGAATTTCTGCATGCAAAAAAGCAGACTTCTAATGTGGCCATTTACAAAGACAAATGTAAAGGTGAGTGATTAACTTGAAAATATCCAGTGGCAGAAACTAATTATGACTTAGGGGTAATGGTGAAGACACAACATAGAGACAGGAAAATACAGAGAGGCCGCAGTGAGGGCATTCTGAGAGAGACAGGAAAAAAAAAATGAAGGATAAGAGAGAAACAGAAAGTGATTTAGATAAAAGGTTAAGTTAAGAAAGAATCTGAGACTCATAAACAAACACCTATAAGCTAATAAAGAATGACATCAGAGTCATTAATGAGGTACTATAACATAAGTGTTTAAAGAAGACAAAAAGTTATTCTGTATTTTGGGATGAAGTGGGGTAGGAGCAACGGGTCAGGAAAGCCTTCTGGGTTAGGTTGGCAGAAAAGTTTGAATCCCATGGAAGAGTCTTGACTCTCCCTTAGAGGTGGTGGTAGTTGTGGCAGAGGTCAGTGTATAGCTATAATTATATGGATAACAAACACATCTTGTCAAAGTGACAACAAGGTAGTCATCATGCAACTATATGAGTATTTCCAACATCTTACACATTGCTCACTTGAAATCCCATGGATAGTAATTTTATCTAATAGGAATTATGTCTAATGTATTTGCCAAATGTATACAATTCTTCAATAGTGCTACCTTGATATGTACCATTGAAGTAAAAGTTAAAAATATAACAATAATAATTGTAGGCATGAGATAAAGAAATATTGATGTTTGTCAATGAAGTGAACTGAGTTAAAAACCTTAAAAAAATAAAGAAAAGAAGAAAAGTTTTTTATCACAAAGCTCCAGATTTTCCCCCCTATGGTCTTGCCACTTTCTTAATTGAAACGTTACAGAATAAAATGTATTTCACCTCTTTTTAAAACTCATTAGACTTTATGAAACTTAGAAAACCATAGAATTTGAGAATTATTCAGTACCATGTCAGCATATTAGGAGCTACTGAGAATGCAGACATAAACCCACTTTCTCCCAGGAGTGGAAGGCGCACAGTCCATATTGGCTACAACCTCAACTCACTGCGTTTCTGCCTCCCTCCTAAATGTTCCCCTCTTTCCTGCTAGAATTTAACCTGATTAAATTCTTCAATGATGCTGGGGCCCAGATGGAGAATGAAAAGAGAGAGCACATAGGAGGACCTCAGCATACCCTATATTGGTCTTAAAATTCAGGTTTCTCTCTTGTGGGATGATGTAACTAATGTATCCAGATAGCCAGCGTGGCTGTTTCTGAATTTACCACATCAATGTCTTCAGCCCTGGCTGAAGAGATATCCTCTCCAGAGGTCTCCAGGTCAATGTAAATTCAGTGGCTTCAAAAGTATATTGGAAACTTTTGAGTTCATTCAGTAGAGAATCAAAATTAGCATTACAAAATAATTATGTAGAATGTCCGAAAGGATTGGAGAAGCAAAGTCTGGCAGATGGATTTTCCCATAGGCAATCAACTGGGAGAGGAGGCCATGAAATATAGTAGGAAATAACCCTGAATTCTATTCCTGCCTTTTAAACCGAGTCTCTTCATATGTTCTGCAACCTTCTTAGCCCTTGGATTATTCATAACCCAATTGAAGAAGTTAAAGCATTTGATCTATGATGTCCCTCTCAATTCCAAAATTCAAGTCTTCTATCCAGCCAATTTTGAGACAGAACAAAAGAAAATGGCCTCTCTAAAAAACAGTACTAGAATTTAGGTTAGAAATAAAGAAGAAACTCCCACGTGGGTTGATAAAGTTAGTAAAACTATCCCTTTCTCTGACGTGCTTTACAGAGAAACAGTAGTTTTATATGCCTGGTATAATTGTTGGTGGCCTCTGATTTAAGTCAATGAGTGCCTATTAAAAGCCTTTTAGTCATCGTCTCTTGAGACTCTCAATCAGTGTCAACTCTTTTCCTCTGTAATGTGAACTATAGGATCATTTTAGATGTGAAAATTAAGCATAACTTATCTATATTTCTCTGAATTTGAAACATCAGTCATCAGAACAAATGTAAAAGACAGTAAACTACTGAATTAAAAAAAATGAGACAACTGAATCTATAGTTTGTTGTTATTAACACAATCATGATTGTCTGCATTGCAACCATATTGCAACACACCATTAGTACAGCTGGGACTAGGTGAGGGAAAATGGGGGCCTGGCCATTTTAATTAACCCTGATAATTGGCCAGGTACTGGGGTGACTGATGGTGACAAACTTTCTGTTGAAAATGTTATGTCTTACTCTGTGAGATGAATGAAATAGGCATTTCTACCCTTTCAGAGAAACTCCAATTCTTGTCAAGACATCCTCTAATCTACGAAGTTACTGAATAATATTGAAGGTTTCATTTTAGAAATAATTTCTCTTTTATAGTGTCCTGCATAGTAAAGAAGAATTCAGTTTATCTCAGACTGAATGAACCCAAGGAAATTTAAAGCCTAGTAAAAATATTAAGACATTTTCCAGTCACAATACAACTTTTAATGGAGAATGTAAAGTAGAAATAACTGAGGGAAAGAAAATCGTGAATAAAATTTAGTATAGACAGTTAGAAAACTACTCTAGTAGTCTGAATTTAACATTTCATTTTGAGAGGAAACCATTTTATAACTCTTAAAAGACTTATCACATTTTAAAAATACTCGGGGAAAGAAAGGATATTTAATACAGATGAATTTATATTATATCATGTTATATTTTCATTAATCCTGTTGGGACATGAATTTTACTTTTACACTACAGAATAAACTGAGTCTTAGAGAGACTTAGAAGTTTACCAAAAGGGGAAAAAATAATTAGAACACAAGAATAACCTCACAAACCATGGGAATTACCACGTAACCCAATAGACTCCTTCTCCAGTTGTGTTTCTATTGCATTTCTATTTAACAAAATGTAAAGTTCCAAAAACCTAGAAAAGTATTACATAATAATTGAGTATTGAAAAAGGAGGAGGTTTAAAGGAGTGGGTGACCCCAAGAGGAGATACATTCCTTCAGTGAGAATGAGATTCAGATTTGTTATATGTTTGTAGAGAGGGTTGGTAGATCCAGGAGCTATTGGTTGTTTTTCCAGCCACTGGATAAAGAAAGAAGAGAGATTGCAAACAGATAGGTTGCTTAGGGCTGAAGTAATAATCCAACTAATTCTCAAATGGTTCAAGAAAATAATAATAATATAAAGAGAAAGAGAGAGAAAGTGATGAAGAGAAGGAGAAAGAAGAAGTGTTTGTGAACATGGCAAAACATTAAACAATTGTTAAGCCTGAGTGAAGGGTATACAAGTGTTATTTTCAGTACTGTTATTTTCAGTACATGTTTCAGTCAAACATGTGCAGGTATTTGTGCATAAAAAGTAGTAAGGTCTCCAACTCGAGCTTCCTTGTACCTTCCTTCTCAAGGAAGAAAGGCTCTGATACATAAGATGCATGATGTTTATGCTTAGGTAAGACCTTCAGTATCTTTTAACGAATACTTTAATGCTATTCACACAAAATTTATGAGTTACTTATGAGACAAAATCTAGATAAATATGGGGAAACACAACTATTAAACAATCACCAACCTAGACCTAAGAATGAAACATTTTTGTAAGTTTGAAGATATGTAAAAATAAAGAAAAAAGGAAAGTCAGTTTGGGATTTTAATAAAAGGAGCTCACACAAAAATTCTTCTGAATGTTAATAGTCTCTTTACTTTGCAAACTTACCTGAAAAAATAAATTTTGTTATAAATGTAAAAGTACAATTTATTGGGCTTGTATTTTTTTTCTCATCTGCTCTCTCCTGTTTTCATACATTCTGTCCTCCTTTCATTTCTTCTTCCCTGCCTCAGTTCTTCAGTTCTTATTTCAAAGTAAGGCTTTTTTTGGAGTGTTGATTATTTGAATCTGACAAGTGCTACCAGTTATAATTTTTTTCTCCGTCTGTGTGTGGAAAAACATATTCATACTTCTGTACTTCCAACAAATTGCAACTTTGAGTAGTTTCCACTTACTCCTGACATATGTTGAGCATTGAGAGTGGGAAAGGGGAGTTTTCTGAGAAGACAATTCACAATTGTAATTGTCTCCCTTATAATTCACCATGAGCAATCTGAAACACAAGTGCTAAAATAACAAAACCAGGAGATATTTGCTTATACATTTTTAAGATAGAGGAACAGTTTTTTTCACTACATTAATTAAATTAATTTCTTAGTTTTCTTCCATTAATTTTCGTAAACATGTGCAGGTATTTGTGCATAAAAAGTAGTAAGGTCTTCAACTCGAGCTTCCTTGTACCTTCCTTCTCAAGGAAGAAAGGCTCTGATACATAAGATGCATGATGTTTATGCTTAGGTAAGACCTTCAGTGTCTTTTAACGAATACTTTAATGCTATTCACACAAAATTTATGAGTTACTTATGAGACAAAATCTAGATAAATATGGGGAAATACAACTATTAAACAATCACCAACCTAGACCTAAGAATGAAATAGATGAGAGATACATATATGGCTGAGCACAGTTTAGGTATTTTCTGGCCAAGGTTTTCTTTCAGGGATGGAGAGAACACTGTGCATGACAGTACATGGCTGAGAGGCAACTCAGATTCCTGGAAATTTACTTCCTGGGAGTCAGAAATCCCACGGCTAACTCCAGCTCTTCCCTTAATTAATTGTGTGAACTTGGGGAATTCATTCAGCTCTTTTGAGATATCCTCAATCATGAAACAAAGATGTGGGATCATGTGATCAGCAAAGCTGTGATGACTATACACTATTCCAAATTAAATTTATAAATCAGAATTCTTTATAAATGAGGTTCTCTAAAGGAGAAGGGAAACAAACAAATCATGAGGTTTATGAGTGACAAGTATGAGAGAGGGAGAGGAGGGCAGGGTCAAAGAATCCATTAATCAAATTCAATGAACACAAGATAAATTTTAACTCAAATGGAGATAATTTTTAAATGGTCTAAATATGAGATTATAGTCTGATACATGTTAGCTCACCTTGAAATATTAAAAGTCATGAGAATAACTTTTCCCCTTATTTATATTTTACTTGCAACTTTCTAATAAAAATAGTTTCATTTATTCAGTGATTTTTTTTCAACATGGTTTTGAGTCTCATAGCTGCATAATGTACTGCATATCATTTGTTAGGGGTAGGAAGTTAAATAAGACCTGTATTATAGATTAAACTGTGTCTCCCCAAAGGACATTGAACTTCTAATGAATGAATGTGATTGCATTTGGAGGCAGGTTCTTTAAAGAGATAATGAAGCTGAAATGAGTCATTAGAGTGGGCCCTAATCCAATATGACTGATATCTTTATTAAAAGGGGGGATATGGACACAGAGATTGAGACAGACATACAGGGAGAATGCCATGTGAACATGACAGCAGAGGTCAGGGTGATGCTTGTACAAGCCAAGGGATGTGCAGTAAAGATTGCCAGCAAACTCACTGAGGTGAGAGGCATGGGGCAGATTCTCCCTGACATCACTCATGAGGTACCAACCCTTCCTATACCTTGACCTGGGACTTCTGACCTCCAGAACTATGAGACAATAGATTTGTGTTGTTTAAGCCTGTGGTCCCTAACTCCCAGGCTGTGGACCGGTACCTATTAGGAAACAGGCTGCACAGTAGGAGGCCAGTGGTGGGTGAGTTAGCGAAGCTTCATCTATATTTACAGAGGTTCCCCATTACTCAAATCACTGCATAAGCCCCACCTCCTGTCAGATCACAGTGGCATTAGAATCTCATAGGAGTAAGAACCCTTTTGAAAACTGTGCATGCGAGAGATCTAAGTTGCACTCCTTATGAGAATCTAACATCTGATGATCTGAGGTGGAGCGGAGGCTGTGATGCTAGCGCTGGGGAGCAGCTGCAAATACAGATTATCATTAGCAGAGAGGTTTGACTGCACAATTAATATAATGCACTTGATTCATCCCCAAACCATCCCCAACCCTCAGTCGGTGGACAAACTGTCTTCCATGAAACTGATCCCTGGTGACAAAAAGGCTGGAGACTGCTGGTTTAAGCTGCCAGGTCGTGGTTCTTTGTTATGGCAGTCCTAGCAAATTAATACAATGTGTCACTTGAACTTAAATAGCTTACAATTTGGACAAGGGTATAATATAAAATTATCAGCAGACATTACATGGCAACTGATTTAAACATAGCAATTCAAGAGCAGGAGACCTCAATCTATACCTCTGCCTTCTACTCATCCCCTTCCTCCTCCTCCTCTTCCTCCTCATTAGTGGCTTTATTAACACTAACATTTAATGAGCCCTTCCTAAGAATCAGGCATAGTTCTGAATACTTTATATGTTTTAACCCACTCAATGGTCACAACTTAAAACTGTCATTTAAAACAAAAGAAAACTGAGGCACAGAAAAATGAGATAACTTCTCATGGCCACACAACCATTGGTAGAATCAAGACTCTGTCAGGTAATCTGACCCTAGAGCTCATGTTCACAAGTATTAGACTCTGCTTTGCTCTAACTATTCTGCTAGAGTAGGAAAGACTTTCCCAGAGGAGGATAAGAAGCAAAAATAAAGTAACATTTTAAATGACATTTATGTTACTGAGGTGTTTTTATTTTCCTAAAATAATTGCCTTACAGGCCAGTTGCTGTATATCAATATCATGGCAATTCTCAAATGCCTGCCACCAAAATATCTAAGTTCAAAGAAAAGCTTGGGTCTGTGTATTCAACCTTATTCATATCACTTTAACCATTCAATAAGACATTAATAGATGCCATAATTGCTCATTACCCACAAGCATGACAATGTTTCTAATGGTAGAATTTTTCAGTAACCTTTTCATACTAAAGAATTTGGTTTTTTTCTTGTGCATAATACTACTTTATCCTCTGTTTGAAGGAGGAAAAAAACAATCCAACATTACTTGCTACCAAAAGTCAATGAAAGGACAATGTCAAACAGTAACGCCATTTGCACATGTGGCTGTCTGCATAGTCATAAGTCTTGAGTATGGATTATGGAGCAAGTACTTTTTATGCATTATTTCTTTAAGTTTTATAACAGTCTCATAAAATAGCTGTCATTGGCAGGATAGATCATCAGGCTCAGAGATCCCCAACAGGCCTAATAACATCCAGCTAGGATGCTTGATATCAAAATCCCTAATACTTTTCCCTGCCTAATTCACTTTTCACATGTAAAATACCCATAGTAATAGACATCTATTTTGTTTCCAACACCACATGCAAATAAATTCCTTTTTTAATGCATAATAACTTAAACATTTTAAGTGTCAGAGAGCTTAGTATATAACCTATTGGGTTTTTTATTATAGTCATACGAAACTAACACCTCCATTTAGGTCACCATTTAAATGCTAGCAACCAAAGCAAAATCCACCCCAAATCAACACCTATTCAATTAATGACTATGGAAAGAAAATGAATAATTTCTTCAAGGGGGTCCTACATAATTAGATTGATACTTGGAAGTGCTATTCATTCAGAATATTCAGGATTTAGGGACTCTTTGGTCCAGATGTGTAAGGGACACATAAAAGGGCCAGTTGCCTAGTCAGGTGATCTCCTAGGACAGTGTAGAGAATAGGCAGCATGGGGTACTGAGGAAAAATAACTACAAGAGGTGTGTGGAACACCCAGCCTTTACCCCCACCCTACTTCTCCTGTTTCCAAGATGGCCTTCTTATCATGCCATTCTCTGTTCCTCAGGTTCATGGGGAAGTGTCTGGCTTCTTCATTCCTTTGGGAGGGGCAAAGAGAGGGAGTGACAGCCACCTAAAGCAATGTTGATGGTGGCCTGTAACCAGCAAATTTTCTTCACTAGCATAAGCAGTGATGATACACATATCTGATAAATCTACCCAGAAATATTTTGAATGTTCCCAGACATTATGGCCCCTCACCACTAGGTACTTTGGGGAATAAAAAAATTACAGACTGATATTCAAGTATTCATTATATATATTTTGAATACTTATCAAAAGAAAGGGCATCTCCATTACTTTTATGTCAAACTCAGCAGGTGACCTCAGAATGGTAACATGCACTTATATCTCCATTTTGAATTCAGTCTCAAACATCTCTACACCACCATAGTATTTACTGTCTTCCAAGAGTATTTGGAATCACTGTTATATGATATGAGATAAACACCATCATTTAAAGTGTTTATATTGCACTACTACTGAAATACACCCCTAATGCCAGCAAACACAATGTTGGAAATTATTACATTTAGCTACATTTGTGGATCTCTTACAAATATTCAAATTGTGTGAGCACCATTTGGAAAAACCATGTGTTTGAATATAATCTCTACTTTATTTGAGAGTATAACAAATATGTATACATATTCATACATAAATATGAATGCCATTGCTGTTGTCATAATTTTAGTCTTCGCAAAAATTCTAAGAGTGATCTCAAAGTATATAAGAGGAGAATAGAAATAACACCCATTCATTTCCTACTAAACCAATGTTTCACTACTGAGATCTCTCTGTGATATAAGCAGAAATGTCACAAAGAGAAGAATACTACAGCTGGTACTATGCCCACCAGGCTAACTGCATGGCTGTTGAAATTCTGACTTTCTCTTAACATGTACACAATAGGCATGTTGATGTTTGCTGACCTTATGTAACTAATTGTCACCATTCTGCCAGAACATAATCACAATATCTGAAGATTAAACAAAACATAATCGAGTGTTTCATCTATTTCTTGGAAAGCATTTCAAAAGTCATCATGATGTTATAAAACAGTCATTCAGAATTCTCAAGGTCACCCAGAAGTCCTGAATGCTTAAATTAGTGCTGGTCATATTTCCGGGTGTCATTCAGCCTTGAGTTGGGCATTTTCTCCTTTCATTACACCTGTCCACCTATCAGTCCCACTTTAGTCTGTCTGAGAAATGAATTCTAGAAGTCATTTGCCTTTGAAGAGTTAAAACTAACAGAAGTTATGAATTATAGATCTTACACAATAGTCCTAAAGATGGATTTTATTTTCATAGTACTCCACAAATCAGTATGAAAAAAAAAATGCCTGAATGATAACTAAGAGAAAAATACCTATGTATACATATTAGAATACAAAATTGTATGTGTGTGCCCTTCTCATCATGTAGGAAAGATGTCTAAGTAGTTTATGATTATAGAGTAATTATATACAAACACTCACACACAGAGTACACATAATAAAATCTACTTTTCCCCAGTGGTAACAAACCTACATACTCTGCATTCACCGTTTTAGGTTATGGAACTGCCTTTAACAAACTCACTTTGAGGTGAAACTAACAATAATAATTTGTTATTATAATACATTAAAAAATGACTCTGGGCTTTGGATTATCTACATTTGCCCAACCTGCCCAATATGTTTCTTCATCTTCAACTTGTGTTCTTACCCTATCACCACCTCAAATGTATTAATAGAATCACCTCAAATAACCAATAATGCAATCTACCATCTCATTTAAAGCCAAAAATTAGTTTAAAGCACCAAATGCTACTAGGCATCAATAGGATGCCTAGAAGCATCCTATTGATGGCATCAATAGGAAATACACTGGCATCAATAGGAAATACAATTAGGTATTTTTTTTTTTTTACCATGTATGTGCTTTATTTTTTCTATTTAACAATATATTCTGGAAATCATTCCATAACAATTTGTAGAGCTCTCATTCTTTTTTCAGCTGCCTTCCTCTTGATTCACTAGGGTGGGTGGAGGCAGAAATCCAGTGCAAGTCTGCCACCTTTGTAATAGCAGCACAACCCTAATGCTCTTCTTTTCCTAAACATTGTTATTGAAATATAAAAACTCCATGTCCTCCCTCCCTCCCTCCCTCCCTTCCTCCCTTGCTTCTTTTCTTCCTTCTGTCTCACTTTCTGCTTTCTAACTAAACATGCATGGTAGGTAGAGGTCTACTTCTTGCCCAGGTCTCAGTCAAGGTGGCTGTTCCCAGGCGTGGACAGCTTTCCTCCACCTAGTGACTCAGCGATGGAGACTCCTTTCATCCTCTTGCTCCACCATCATCTGCAACCAGCTATGTGTACAATTAGGTATTGAACAGAATGGTTAAGGTCATTTTAACACTCCACTATTGTATCAATTAGTATACACTAATTATTGGCCACATATGCAATGTTTCAGCAGAACCCAGGGCAAATCTCTTATTAAGAAAATGGCCAGACTAGTTGATAACTGAAATTAAGTTCTGTAATGTGCCACATTCAGTACTTTTCCCTAATCGCTATTGGAAACATAATGTCTAATGAAGTTGTTATTCATAAAAAATTAAAATAACATATTTTAGGCCAGTTCATCATGGTTTAAAAAGTCTAAAGTATTTCCACTTGTTGCTGAAGTGTGACCATCAGGCATAAAATGAAATAAGGACTGGTTTTTGTGACTGAGAGAACCAAAGTATGATTGAACACCCTGTGCATTTAAACAACCATTGATGATATGGTTTTCTTTCCTTTTTTATGGTTATTGTCGAATGAATGATGCATAAAAATTAATAAGAAATTTGTTCACATTCAAATTCCTGCAAGGTGCTACTTTTTTTTTTTTTTTAAGATAAACACAGGGGAACTGTTGCCCAAAGTAATTCTTCTGTCTACAGATTTCGGTGTGCAAGCCTTCTACTATAATGAAATTTTAAATTGAATAATAAAGGTTTTCTGCAATTTCTCCTGGGTATATATTTGACTTTGTTAACTCTATAAAACAGTCTTTCACATGGCTCAAACTTCATTAGGAAAATAGCTAAGTCATTTATGGCACCTGTGGGATAATTTCTTAATAATTTCCTTTATTTTAATATGATATTTCACATTAGAGTTTATTTCTCCATGGACATTAAAAGAACTTTCATAACTTCATCCCTAGGTAAAAATTGTCTAGAAAACTTTTGAACAGTTTAAAAGTTGATTTATCTGTTATTAATATTGTTAGAAATACAGATTTCTAATTGATATTAAAACACATTGACTGCCACACTAGAAACAAATTTTTTTCCTTGGGTCCATGGTGTTTTATTAAAAAAATAGAATAAAAACTTTAAAACAAAATAATCCTTCTAATTTAATGAAAAATTTGTTATTTTTTATTGTTTTCTGTAGTTTTGCCCAGAAGGCCACCCATCACATAATATGTATGCTATATTATGGTAACATGAGTTGCCTACACACCACGGGGCTCCCAAGGCAAAGAGATGTGTAAATTATATACGCTTCATGGGCCCCGGGGGCAAAACCAGCATGAGTTAAGTACAACTCACATGGCAGTTAATGTGTCAAAAATAAAAACGATGTAGGTGTTAGGCATAAAGGCTACCATGAAATGGTAGACAGAATTATCTAACTTGCAATATCAATTCATTATTGTAAACCAAGCCGTAGAATTTTATTCAATAATTACAAATGATAATTTTAAAATATAAAATAATTTTCTTTTGCTTTTATTGATAATAATTTATTATTATAAGATAAGAAACAAAATATTAAATGGCAATATTTAAATAATAATGTGGTAGATGCCATAACATCTTCTAAAATTACATAACTTTTTACCATTATTTTACCATTGAACACAATAGCAAAAATAATATGAGCATATGTCTTGATTATAGAGAAAGCATTTGCAAATTAATTTACATCTTTGCATTATAAGCATTTTACGTGGCTTCTAATAAAAACAGTTATTTCTCATACTACAATAAATATATGTCTCAAGGTAATATACCATCATGTCACAATTGTATTCTTCATTACCTATAAGCAAGAAAGACATTGATTTCTTTAAAGCTATGTCTGAATTCTTGAACCATAGCAGAGTATCACTCACCATAGAGAATAATTGGCCAATGACAGACATCTGTTACGTACTGAGTCTAAGGTATACGGAGCAGAAACAATGTTATAAGGAGTCCATAGTTGAAAGACAGATGAGTTAATTGGAGAAGATTACATTAATAGTAAGTCATTAAGGACCAACTTTTGTCATTATGTTCTCATGGAAAACATATACAGTTAATTTACTACATAACATTAGTAAATGCTTCTCTCATGACAGAAACCAATATTCACCATTTATCAGGTTAGTCCCATTGGACACTAGTTATACCAGATTAAAAGTAAAGTAGATAAAATTTCCTTTTTTTCCTACATAATTATTTCTGCTAAATAATGGCTAGGAGCCAGGATTGATAACGAAATAAAATATCTCTACCTAGTCAGAGAACAAAAATATAGCAATTCCAAAGCCTCACAAAAATATCTTGTTCCCGTTTGTTCAGTCTCTACCTCGATTGGAACAGCAAATAGAAAGCAATTATGATGCCTTTGCCTGAGCTGGGACATGCTTATTAATGTGTGAGTCATCTCTCTTCATTTAATATAGTGGTCAGATCTTAAAAACAATGTCCTACTCCGGATAAAAATCTTAAGAGATCAAATATGTAGTTGGTCAGAAGTACATTGTGTGCTTTTCCATGAAATCACATCCTGTACTGAATGAATTATCTTAAGACCAGCAAACATTTAGTGAAACCCTAAGTAGCTCAGAGTACCATACGCTCTTCCATAACGTAGAGAAATCAAAGTTAAAATGCAGTGTGCACAGAACTTGCATCTATAGAAACTCTGAGTTCCATGAGACCATAGTTGCTTCTCTGTCTTTGTCACCATTATTTCTCTAGGTTCTAGCATGTGTTGGATCAATTCTGGCTCACAGCTAATATTAGAATGAAAATGTGGCCAATATCCTAAGTCCAATAAATGATCATTATTCTTTCAATAGTACTATAGTTTTAAAATCAGTAGGAACTAACAGAGCATAAAGAAGAGAAAACATTGAGAATTATCATCAAAGGAGTAATTTTGCCAATTTTTAGTATATAACATATGAAGAAGAATAATTTGATTTTTTGATAAATATTGTTTTAGTTCTTTCTCTAGAAAAGAAAGAAAAATAGAGTATTTTTTCATAGTCTTTGTGAATTTTTAAAATGAATTATTTTTTCTTATTAATTCCAGAGAGAACTAAGAAATGGGATATAAATTATAGGGGCAGCATTGAGTATTCTTAGAGAAATACCCAATTCCTGTTCAGAGCCCAGATTCTCAGAGTCCCTGACAGACAGGTCACCCCCAGCTATCCCCACTCCCAGTAGTAAGTAGTAAGAAGAAGGATAATTCTCTAAAAGTAAAATAATCAGGAAGAGAACTTAGCAACTCAACTAGGGTAGATGGCGTGTTGTGGTTTCAGTCATTAAGTCTCTAATATATGCAAACAATTTTTAAAGAAGCACAAATTTTCCCCAAATTTCAGTAGCTGATTTGTCATTTATTCTGTGATATATTGGCTTTCTTAGCATTTATGTAGTTTGTTGCCAATTTCATGTGTGTGAAATGGAGAGTGAAAACAGAGAGATGATGCATTTTCAAATATTGTTTCATCTATTGTTTTAGGACCCAACTTTAAGATAGTGTTTGAAATGCCTTACATGTAAAAATTCCATTCACCATCTACTACCAACCGTATACCCTCCACAATTATAGGTAAACAGAATTTGAAATATTTTGATCTAAATTTTGTTGCTATTTATAGTAGTTAATGAAGTTTTCACTCCAGAAAAAAAATCAGGATAAAAATGCAAATTGCAGAGATGTTTATGATTTTTTCTTTGATACTAGAAGAAAATAAAAACCCAAAGTATTTTGTGTCATTTTATGAACCTGTAGAAATAACAAAGCGTTTTATCTCTAATGACCATATTCATGCTCTTGCTTTAAAGTGTCCATGTCTAAGTGGTAGTAATATTTACTAGAAATAAAAAATCAGGGTTTATTTTCCTCCCCCAAGATTCTCTGTTAATTTAAGGACAATATTACCACTAACTTCATTAACACAAATATGGCCATATTAGAATGCAGACATTGAATATCTGTGTTCTGTCTCTGTGCAGATCTACCACACTCTTTTAATTTGTAAATGAGTGCTTTTCTGCAATTCTAACTTGATAACTAAATAGACTCATGTCATCTTTGCTTATGCATAATGTTTTTCAGTGGGGAAAAAAGATAAGTACAAATATAGAATATATTTAATATATGAACGTGAAAATGAAATATGAACATGAAGCTATTCAATGGATAAATTTTAAAAATTTGCTATGGAAATTGATTCCACTTTAATAATAATCAATCAAAAACTTCAGATTAAAGACTTCCTGCATAGCCACCACTGTTGAGGCAGTGAGAGGAAATGGAACAAATATATTTATGGAATCGTAGTTTCTGAGAAAAGACAGAAGTCTTCAAATTCATATAGTCAAGATGTCCTTGAATGGTTAACTCCTCTCTATTGGACTTTCCATTTTTAAAAAAGTTTTAAACCAGAATTTTTTACTTATATTTGAAGTCTCAGCATATATTGCACAATTGCTATTGATGGGAGGCATACAATAAATGTTTACTGAATGAGCAAATAAATCAACTCGTCAATTTACATGTCCATTCCAAAAGCCTGACTCCTCAGCTAATATTTAAGCTGTAATTACATTGAGTAGAAATGGTTTTCCATATATTTCTTGCAAACCCTTTTGTTATCAGACAAAACTATTTAATTTTTGTTAAGTAGATATTATGATTTGGGGCATAGGATTGAAACCAGGCATTACTGGTTTGAAATTGAATGTCTTACATGTTTCCATTTTTTCTTATTTCATTTTCTCAAGTCTTAGCAAAATCAACATTCTTCTTTTTCTCTATATTATCTTGGTGCTCAAGGGCACATTTCTTGTCCCAGCCTTTCCATAGATTGATTGGAAAGACTACAGCCAGAACTTTTCTCAACTTCCTCAAAGGCCAACTCATTTGGTCAATGATCATGGTCATGTCCTCTGCTCACTTCAAGGCACTTGAATTGAATCATGAATTTATAAATCATATTAATAATAGTAACAGTATTCAATGGTAAAAATAAAAACATGTAATTTGAAAGTCATGGTGTGTGAGGTTGTGATGTAGACCTGTGTTTATCAAAGTGTGCTCTCCTTTGGGTACCTACACTATAAACGCTGAGATGCACACTCAGATTTATGATTCTTGAGGCATGTCAAACTCACTGAGTTGGAATCTTGGAATCTGTTAGGTAAATGTTCAGATATTTGGACACCTACAGGTCTACCTGAATAAGTCTTATGTATGTGAACCACTATAAGAGTATCTGAAGACTTGATATTCCCTTCCAATATTATTAGCATCATTTTTACAAAAACAAAAGTTCTGAATTTAATTTAACTCTGCTGGTCCTCTCCTCTTAGTGTCCAAAACTGCCGCCATCAATTCTGTATACTTAGGAAACAAACAAAATACTTTAGAAAGCTAGATGGTATGTTATTTAATAAAGTTGTTTGTAAAATCTGACATCATGCTGATGTCATTGACCCCATTTCTTCATCTTTATGTCTCATGCAGGAGGAAAAGGATGACAATTATCATCCACAGCAGAACAATTCACCTGAAGGGTGTTATTCTGACGTGGAGGGTAATTTAGCTTTTCCAGGATAAATGAGCTTCGTTATCACCCAGTAATCCTTCAGAAGGACTAAACTCCACCTGGATGTCCTGTGGGTAAGCTGAGTGTGTCCAAATCCGAATGCAGCGTCTTCCTCTATCCAACCCCCTTCTCCTCTGGGATTTGTTTTCTTAAAGAAAAGTATCACAGCTTACCTGGTTTTGAGCTAGGCATACCAAGTGAGCTGTGATTCTGCCACACCCAGAAAGAATCCAGACAAAGATGGAGTTCTTTCTACAATTCTCAGAAAACACTTTCAAATATCTCTTATGCCTTCCAACCTCTTAATTCAGAGGTTGCAGACACCAACATCTTCAGACCCAGAAACAGAGTAAGCATTAGGTGCAGAAACAAAGTAAACCTGTGGGTTAAGAGTCTGCCTCTATAAAATTAAGGCATGATTGTCACTGTGGCCAAACCAAACAGTGCATGGTTCACCTAAAGGCATTCAGAGCACAAAGAAAACATACACACACAGACCCCTACGATATATATATATATATATATATATATATATATATTATATATTTATATATAATATATTTATATATACATTTTATATATAAATATATATTCAGTATATATATATATTAAATGTTTTGTAGTTTTCAAGCCTTATTTAGTTTGCTTTCTTAATTCAATTCCTCAGTAGCCTCACCTGGACTACTACTGCAGTGGTTTTTAAACTGCCACTATCTCTTTCCACTAATTCTCACTGTCACAAGTGTAACCCTGTGGAAGTTAAATATGCTCATACTGTTTTTGTTTTTGTTTTCCTTAGAGAATGACATTAACTGAGCCTAGCTTTCACTCTGGAAGAGCAGGTTAAGGAAGGGGAAATAGATGCAGGTGGCCATGCTAGAGCAGATAAATATTTTTGGTGTGGTGGGAAACTGTGGGCTGGACTCTAAGAGGCATAATTTTGTTTTACTCACACCCTAGTAGGAAGCTGGAATCAGGAATTAGGTGGGTTCTAGTAACATGATGGAATGAGCAGAAAACAGGGCGAGCCTCTCTTCTTGGAATTTGTCTTCTCCATTTCCTTCCTCTTTCTTCCTCCCATTCGCTCTCCTTTTTATCTTCTCTCTCCTTTCCCTAATGTATCTTCCTGCTGCTGATTTATTATCTCCTTCTCTTTATATTTAGCTTTTTCCCCTCTTCTTTCTCATAGGCTCACAATGTCTTTTTTTCCTCTTTCCCCCAATTCCATTCTTTATATTCCATAAAATGTCACTGAAATTTGGATAGCCTCAAAGTACATTTATATCTTTTTATTACCTACTATCAACCTAACAAATAGAAAAATTGGATGCTTTACATTTTTCTTTTGTCCAAAAGCTAATTATATGTAGTTTACCAGGTTCCTTTGTTTCTCAATTCCTTTTTTTTTTTTTTTTTCTGGTTAGTGACCCTAGGTAGAATCACGGCATTCTTGCCTTGGTCATAATCGATTATATTCTATGCATTGATGTTCAGTATCATGGGAATTATATGAATGCTAGATGTTGAAATTAGTATTAGGAGGAAAATTAGGTGAAGTACCCAACTTATTTCTTTATTACTATACATTATTTTACAAATTATCAAGGAAGAATAATAGCCATTTTCAACCTGGGTGATGTATCCCACTGAGCCATAGTTCAAGAGAAACCACATAGAAACTTAATGAAAAAAGAAATATGTTTAAACCATAAGTAAAGCTTTAAAATATATGTTAAATTTGAAACTATTATCTAACATATCAATAATATAAACAGAAACACTCTGACTAGGTGTAGAATCGTGTGAATAAGTGTGTGTACAGTTTATGTACAATGCATCATTCCAAAGAAACTACACACACTCACTCACATTTATAAGAATTGTATTTGTATTTATATATATGTATTCCAACAAGAAATAGAAATTATTTGTGCAGAAAAGCATGCATATAGTGTCATAGGTTACTAGAATAATCAAAGACATTAATAACTGTCTCAAATTTAATACACTTTTTAAAATAAAGAAACTAACCTATTTGCAGAGATGAAGAACAAAAGCTGAAGAAAGGAAAATTTACATTCTTAAAGGGATACCTGTGTGTAACC